>QMIH01001006.1:103561-122144 GCA_003987875.1 Clarias batrachus
GCATCCTGAGACCATTCATGTGTGGGGTTGCTTCTCATCCAAGGGAGTGGGCTCACTCACAATTTTGCCCAAAAACACAGCCATGAATAAAGAATGGTACCAAAACACCCTCCAACAGCAACTTCTTCCAACAATCCAACAACAGTTTGGTGAAGAACAATGCATTTTCCAGCTCGATGGAGCACCGTGCCATAAGGCAAAAGTGGCTCGGGGACCAAAACGTTGAAATTTTGGGTCCGTGGCCTGAAAACTCCCCAGATCGTAATCCCATTGAGAACTTGTGGTCAATCCTCAAGAGGTGGGTGGACGAACAAAAACCCACTAATTCAGACAAACTCCAAGAAGTGATTATAAAAGAATGGGTTGCTATCAGTCAGGATTTGGCCCAGAAGTTGATTGAGAGCAGCCCAGTCGAATTACAGAGGTCCTGAAAAAGAAGCGCCAACACTGCAAATACTGACTCTTTGCATAAATGTCATGTGATTGTCGATAAAAGCCTTTGAAATGTATGAAGTGCTTGTAATYAYATTTCAGTACWTCAMAKRAACAACTGAAACAAAGATCTAAAAGCAGTTTAGCAGCAAACTTTGTGAAAATATTTGTGTCATTCTCCAAACTTTTGGCCACGACTTTTGGAGACAGATTATGCTGGATAAACAGAGACAGAATTGGGGAGGAGGGTATGGTTGCATTCATTTAGCATTATAAAACAAAGCATGCCAACAATGAACATTTTTGATAATAATATTAAGCTGAATAATGATAGTGATATGAAGTGAAATGAATCAACAAATGAATGAATATTCAAATAGCTAATGTGAGAATGAGTTTCACTGTGTGAGCTCGCCTGACATCACCCACTTGATGCTTTCAGAATAGCAGCACCCTCTTCAAACTAGCACAAAAAGACTTCAGGTATGTAAAGTCTAAAACCACTTCTGGCCTCACGATGTCACCAATTTGGCAATCGACTCATGGCTTTGAAAGGACCCTGAAAGCTCCACTCATCGCCGATGTAACTTACTTGCTTGCCTCTCGTCCTGTTTACCTGCGATTTTCCCGAGTGCTCTGGTTTTGTGTTTGACCACTCATGTTCTCTGTATTTCGTCTCGTGCCTAGCGCTCTGGATTATCTCTTACTTTGGATTTGCCTATGTGTATGACCTCACCTGTGTAATGACCTTAATCTTGGACTGCACTTTTGGATTTCACTGCTCTCGCTGCTGGACAACATTTATCAACCCTGCTTTGTTTTACGGACCTCATGCCTTCACCTTTGGATTTGGAAACCTATATTGGATTTATCTGGCTTTTGACCCTGCCTGCCTCTTCCACCCCAATTCACGCTATTTCCCACATTCTGTGTACGTTTGTGCTTGTTGGCAAAAACCAAAGCCATGCAGGATAGACTAATTGGTGTTCCCAAATTGCCTGTATGAGCAAGTGGATGTTGACTGGAGGTCCTACCACAATTGTAAAAATGGGAATAAATACAATGAATTATACATACCACACAGCACTTTTCTTTCATCATTTTAATTTTAAAATCTCTGATCATTTTGTTCACTGTAACTATATGGTTTCTTGGTTTCAGCTCCTAAACTTTGTGTTGATGCCACCGTACCTGCGCACCATGTTCATGGGCTGCTCGGCGTTCCTGTGGGCCACATTCCTTTGTTTCTCGCAGCAGAGTGGCGACGGCACGGCGGGCACGGCTCTCGACTGGTTAACCACCACTGAGAAACAAATCATGAGCCAAAACACTAATGAGGAGAAGTGATGAACAGCAACTGTGGTGCCTTCAATCTCATACATACAGATGTGTATTGCACAAACCTTTATTTATGTATACAGTACCAGTGTGTTTGGACACACCTTCTAGTTCAAGGTTTTTTGTTTAGTGATTTATTTTCTACATTCTAGAATATTCCTGGGATTTAAAAAAAATATATAAAATAACACATTTGGCATTAGGTAATAACAGTCAGTTGTTATTTTAAAACATGAAGGTTAGCTGTTCTAGTATTGTTAAGTGCGTTTGTAAAACCCATGATGAAACTGTCTCTCATGAAGACCTTCCCAGGAAAGCAAGACTAAACGTTGCCTCTGCTGCAGAGGAGACGTTCATTTAAAATCATCAGCCTCAAAAATCACCAATTAACAACCAGCACCTCAGATTAAAGCCGTTGATGAAGCTTTACAGAGCAGAAGTAGCAGATATACATCTCAATATCAACTGTTCAAAGGAGATTATTGCGCACTTCAGCATTGTTTTACATTGTAGAAAGAAATATAAATCAGGAAAGAGCATGGAATTAGAAAATGTCTCCAAACTTTTGCCTGGTAGTGTTGTGTCCTATATTGTTTATATAATTTCATATCCTGTGAATAGCTGACATGACTTGAACTATTTTTGAAAAAGAGTATAAGAATACCTCATATGTCTAGGCATGTGCTGATAATCATTATAATGATGCACACACAATAGAAAAGCACAAAAGAGCAGGCGTGCCTTTTACAAGGCTAACAATTTAACTGCTCAGCATAATATTGTTTAAGATGCCTAGATATTGTTCCCATGTTGTTTCACTCGCTACCATAATGAAACCTCATATGTGATACAATTTTAACAGCTCTTTGATAAACACTAAATGTTAAGATGTGATGTGAAATATTCTGTCAGGAGATGTTTATTTAATATTTATAGAAGGAGTCTCCAGTGTCAGAACATTGTAGCAGGCCTTATGTTGGGTTGTTGTTATCGTTTGTTTGTTTGCTTGATTGTTTGTGCTGATTAATGATTTTTTCATGGACTTTCCACAACAACAAGAAGATCAGCACCAGAAATATGTGCACCGTAAAATTCTAAAAAAGTACACGTCATTTTTTCATATTTAAAGTACTATTAAAACTAAGTATATATTTGTATATGACAAACACTACAACACTTTTAATCCATGCATTTCCCTGTTTAAATATTTATTGGCATGGAAGTCATGATTCCAAACATGCTTCTTTTTTATATAATTTATTTTTAGTCACTCTTTAAATAATGCTCCATTTGGTTTCAGATCTTCCATTATTACAGTACATGAACTCATGGTAAAATATATTATGAATAAATCTGTTATACTAAATATACTGTATAGGATTTTACATAAACATTTAATGTGTAAATGCAGTATGTGTATATAATAAAATTATTGATTTATGATTGACTTGACAATGAATCATCAATGCCAGTATATTGTACCTGTATATCTAATGTATAAAATAATGATAATCTATAAAAGTTATTAATCCAGGACATTTACACTGAGCCATTTCCGATTGTTCAGGTCTAGAGCGCCACCTGCTGGCTCTATCAAATTTTACAACATAGTTAGGACTACTTTATATAGCTGTTACTCTGTTATAAACTTCAATTTTTTTTATATTTTAAAGGAATTAATGACAATAATAGTACAAAATGAAAGAGCAGACATATATTGAAGCATAAAATGGGAATAAAGATTAATGAAGTATAAAAGGATTATTATTTATTAAATTAATATTGAAAGAGACACTTGAAAGAGGAAAAAATAAAAGGAAAAATGAAGGAAGAAGAGAAAAAAATTAGTATAAATTACAAGACAAAAACAGACAAAACAAAAACATTAAATGTATTTAAGATTTTAAGCTACTAAAATGTTACACTTTTATTATTACCTTTATATTATTTTATTACTTTTTGTGGAAACAAAATTAATATCATTATTATTATTATTACACACATCGACTGGCATTTCCAAAATTGTTTGTAGTGTGTAATTGTTGACTGGAGAGCCTATCACGGTGGTAAAAATGTGAATAAATACAATGGTGTCCACTGGTGGTCCCTAGTTGAACTACTGAGGTTTATAGGTGGATGGACGGATTTTTATAAAAGAAACATTACACCAGAGTGGCTCCTGGGTTGAGGGTTCGAATCTCGTCACAGGTACTGCGTGTGTGTTTGTATGTGTGTGTGTGGGGGGGGAGGGTTCATGTTCTTCCTGTGCTTGGTGGGTTTTCTCTTGGTAATTCAGTTATATCCCAGTGCCACCCATCCAGGTCGTACTTTGCCCTGAGCCCCAGGTTTCCTGCGATAGTCCAGGCTCAATACCAACCACAACTATATACAAGATAAGCAGTATAGATAATTGATGAATGGATGGATGGATGGATGGATGGATGAATGGATAGATAATCTACCACAAGTCATCTATGTAGCCTAAACTGTGACGCAAACCAAGTTTTAAAACTAACATACATTTAATTTTTAAATGTTGTCTATTTCAAACATTTTTGAAATATTTTATTAACTTTGTAAATTGTAAATATTTTAAAAAAAATAATAATTCTGAGCACAATTTTTCCTCATCTTTTCCTGGTCTTTCCACACTCTCTTTCTCTCGGCTGCTCCTCGCCATAGCAGACCATCCGATCTGCACAACAACTTGGCACCTCCCATAGTCGTATAAGCATTTTACTGCATATCATACTGTGTATGTTCGTGTATGTGACAAATAAAATGTAAATTTGATAACAGGTACATCAGAAATTAATGAACTTATATTATTAACAAAATATCATATGATACCCCTATATGATAAGCAATAAAACATTATACACTTAATTGAAGAATTAATTAACAGGTTACAGGTAAGTCCTAAGAACCCTGCCCATTCAAATTCAATTCAAATAGATTTTATTTGTTACATAAATGACCTAAAAAGGTAAGATGAAATAGAATAAGAAGGTAACAAGAGGCAAATTGTACTAAAACAATAATGTAAAATATAAAAAATATACAAGATACAATAAAATCTAAATTAAAATATAAATATAATATATAAAATTTATATTGTAAAAGTATAAAAACTGTAAATGATATGAAATGTGCAAAATGAAAAAGGGTATTGAAGGAACGATAGTATGTCAGTATGACAGCAGCATGTGTAAATAAGAACCAACATGTCTCATGTGCAAATGCGCAAACAAAATAAAAATTAAACTTTTAATACGCCATTAATAAGCCATTTATCAGGTGATTGAGCATCATTACTACTAGTCTAAAATAAAGACAGGACTCACATTACATCCAGTCAGCAGCTCCGCTCGCCGTAAGAAGTGCTGGAATATTCGTTGAGAACGGTCCAATCACATGAGCCCGAATATTTTAAAACAATATTGATTCGCTAAGAACAAAAGTGGGAGGGTTCAGGGCGCACAGAGCTCCGCCCCAAGGATGATTTGACAAAATCCAATCAGAGCTCAGCCTGAAGTCACATGCTTTACAAAAACGTACCTGTCTACATAGACACGCGTTTGTCCGGAGCCCCGCGTACACGAACACAAACCAACGTAATACAGTTTAGCTTTTTTAAATTGCAAATAATGCAATTTTTTATTTACAGCGGAATATTGTGACTAATTGACTTTATTTAATTATTAAAATAAATAATTATTATGATAAATAATTACACGTTAAAGGAGCATTCTTCTCTGCCTAACTTGAAGTGGGGGCCGACCACCACTGCACACATCCTACACACTACACACTTTTAGCTTTTTTTTTTTTTTTTTGGATTTTTCCCCGATTTTCTCCCTAATTTTTTAGTCGTGTCCAATTCCTCCCCGTCACTAGGGGTTTCCCACATTAAGGCTACTACTACCACTCAGCCGGGAGGGCCAAAGACTATCACGTGTTTCCTCCGAACCACGTGACGCCAGCCGACCGCATCTTTTCGAGCTGCTCGCTCGCGCACCGTTGGGGGCGGCGTAACACCCGCTCCCTCCGTTGCGCGAGCTCACAGACGCCCCTGAATGGCTGTAGAGCCGTGTTTAATGTGTGACCACTAAGTACCTCTCATCCCTCCCCTCTGAGAGAGCTCGGCCAATCAGCTTTTAATTTAATTGCTGAACTTAATCATCTTGAGTTCTTCAGACGGAATTTCACCGAGTTTATACTGTATGACGTAATAGCAGAATTATTTTCTTAGCCTGTAAATACACACGGCTGTGAATTAGTGATGTTTCACTCTAGATTTAGTCAAATAAATGAAGCCGTAGCAGCATCACAGGCTTTAAAATGGAATCAGACAGTCTACAGTTGTGTCTGAAACGACAAACGGAAAAAAAACCCTCAGGTTCTTATTATAACCAGGCAGATTTTTTTCATTTTCCAAGAAATGTATAAATGTCACCTGGCTGGGCTGCGACTTGTTAAACCTGACCCAACACATGGGGTGTGCCAATTTCAGGTAATATTTAGAAAAGGGGAAAAAAATTGAGTCAAAAGTTAAGCAAAATCCAAAAATAGCTGAACACTAAAATAAATAATAATAAAAAAAATAGCTACAACAAGATGGAATAAAATCAGACAAAGAGTTTTCATTTACAGACGCAATGATACACAATTATGTAGATCGTTGTCATGTTGCGCTCAAACTATGCTACACAACATCACTGCTCTAAGATCTACAGTATTCATCTTTATTTAGTGGTTTATTCTGGTCAGGGTCACGGAAGGTCTACATGCAAAGCAGGAACACACCCATGACGGGACACCAATATATCCAAGAACATCACACACATTTAGGAGAAGGAGATGCCTTTATTTGTCACCTATACATTACACAACAATGGCATTGTTTTGTCACATACACCAGCTTGTTGGAATTCACATAGCCAGCAGGGAAATTTGCTGAACTAAACTTTGCTGAAAAGCCCAACAGCATCAGTTATTTTGGAAATTGAACTTTCAACCTTCTGATCAGTAACCATCTACCTGTGATCATTCTGAGATTAGAACCTTGAGTATAACCAGAGAATTTAACATGATCAAATATCAAGATAAGGAGACAACCGTAAGAAGGCAATGCTACCCACTATACCACCACACTGTCATCTAAACATGTGCAGTGAAAAGAAAGAAAGAAAGAAATGAAAGAAAGAATAAAGAAAGTAAGGAAGAAAGAAAAAAAGAAACAATGAAGGAAGGAAGAAAGTAAGAAAAAAGGACATTCAAACCCCCAATCTTCTGATCTCTAACCTTCTACCTGAGCTTAGCCTTTTTTTCCCATGAGGCTACAGGAAGATAAATTTGAAGAAATTCGAGATAAACGGAATCAGTATATCTCCCTGAAATGCCCGTATTTTACATAATGGTTTGTTTTCCCAAAAATAAAAACAGTTTAGCTTTATAACAAGTTACTTAAATTTACAATTTACAATGAATACACTCTAAAGTTATATAGTGTATATATATATACTGTACATGTCTGGTGGCCAATCTTCATTGACTGCACATTCCACCAGTAAGAGCAGAGTGTGATGGATTAATTCGCAGAGTAATAGCAGTTTTGCTTAAAATATTGCAACGCACACAACATTATGGGTGACATATCAGAGATCAAAAGAAGACAAATTGGTGGGGCGCATCTGTGACCAATGTAGGTAATGTCCGCATACCACCAAGAAGGACGAAACACATCCAACAGGAGTAACTGTGGACGCAAGAGGAAGCTGTCTGAAAGGGATGTCTGGGTGCTAACCCAAATTGTATCCAAAAACATAAAACCACAGCTGCCCAACTCACTGCAGAATTAAATGTGCACCTCAACTCCCCTGTTTCCGCCAAAACTGTTTGTTAGGGATGCTATAGCCAAACCTTTGGTCACCCGTGCTGATGCCAAACGCCGGTTTCAATGGTGCCAGCAGCGAACATCTTGGGCTGTGGACAATGTGAAACATGTATTGTTCTCTGTTGAGTCCACCTTCACTGTCTTTCCCACATCTGGGAGAGTTACGGTATGGAGAAGCCCCAAAGAAGCGTACCACCCAGAGTGAAGCATGGCGGTGGATCAGTGATGGTTTGGGCTGCGATATCATGCCATTCCCTACTGTAGGCCCAGTACTTGTGCTAGATGGGCGCGTCACTGCCAAGGACTACAGAACCATTCTCGAGGACCATGTGCACTAAATGGTTCAAACATTGTATCCTGAAGGCGGTGCTGTGCATCAGGATGATAATGTACCAATACACACAGCAAGACTGGTGACAGAGTGGTCTGATGAACATGAAAATGAAGTTGAACATCTCCCATGGCCTCCACAGTCACCAGATATAAATATTATTGAGCCACTTTAGGGTGTTTTGGAGGAGCGAGTCAGGAAACGTTTTCCTCCACCAGCATCACGTAGTGACCTGGACACTATTCTGCAAGAAGAACGACTCAAAATCCCTCTGGCCACCGTGCAGGACATGTATCTGTCATTAGACTTGTATCTGTCTTGGACACACATTTAGGAGAAGGAGATGCGTATATTTGTCACATATACATTATACAAAAATAGCACATACACCAGCTTGTTGGAATTCACATAGCCAGCAGGGAGATTAAGAACTTTGCTGAACAGCCCAACAGAATCAGCTTGGTCCTGTTGGGGATTGAGCGTTCTGATCAGTAATCATCTACTTGAGTATTGGCCAATTGGCCTAAGATTAGAACCTTTATGCTGTACTGGCCGCAGAAAGAGGCCCTACACCATACTAATGAATTATTGTGGTTTAAAACCAGGTGTTTCAGTTTCATTGTCTAACCCCTGCATATTACAGTATATACACTACCACTCAAAAATTTGGATCACTTGCAAATTTCTTTGTTTTTGTTTACTGATTTATTTTCAACATTCCACAACAATACTGGGAATTTCATACCTATGAAATAACATGGAATTAGGTAATTATATAACAACAACAGTCAGTGATTATGAGTCACAGGTTATGAAGGCTGTTAAGATTAGCACATAGATCTTAACATTAACTGTTCAAAGGAGATTGTTGTATAGTTTGGACGTATTTCCAAACTATATTTTGGAGATATTTATAATGTATGAATAATTCAATTCAATTTGAATTGTCATTGTCACAAAGCAGCTTTACACAATGAAAAGAATGATGTAAGTTTGTATGAAATGTGAATGTGTATGAATCAAAATGATAAGATTGTCCCAGTGGCAAGGAAAAACTCCCTAAGATGGCAGTATGAAGAAACCTTGAGAGGAACCAGACTCGACAGGGAACCCATCCTCATCTGGGTGAAAACGGATAGCGAGGATTGATCTGCAGTCATACTGTGTGAGGCTGGAAGTTCAGTTTAACAGGATGTTTTAAAGTTGATATGGATTCTAGTTCCTTATTGGAGGCTCAGGTAGACTATAGGAAACTCCAGTCCTGAACTATCGAGCAACTGCAGTCATGACTTCTCAGCGAACAGCTCTCAGCATCAGCCGAGACATGAGCAAGTCCAACATTAATTTTAACATTAATTTTTAATTTATTCCATTACTTTGGGGTTTTGTAAGAAAAAGCTCCGCCCCCTGCTGTAGTTTTTATAATATGCGGTACTGACAAGCAGTCTGCATCCTTTGATCGAAGAAGGCGTGGAGGATCGTAAGACACTAGCAGATCACTCGGATACTGTCAATTATACGTCAATAGTGGTATTTTAAAAAATCGATGCGAAATTTCACAGGGAGCCAATGCAGTGTGTATAAGATAGGGGTGATGTGCTCGTATCTTCTAGTTCTAGTGAGGACTCTCGCTTCTGGACTAACTGAAGCTTTTTTATGCACCTAGTGGAACAACCAGCCAGTAATCCGTTTTACTGCGTCATTTAGTGACAATAGATTCCTTTTTTTTGGCAATATTTCTGAGGTGAAAGAATGCTATTCTGGTAATATTATCTACATGAGCTTCAAATGGTGGGTCAGTGGTAGCTCAGTAGTTAAGGCATTGGACTGCGGTTCGGAAGGTCACAGGTTAAAGTCCCACTACCACGACGTTGTCCCTGTTGGGCCCTTGAGCAAGGCCCTTAACCCCAACTGCTCAGATGAATAATGAGATAAAAATGTAAGTCGCTCTGGATAAGGGCGTCTGCCAAATGCCTAGATGTAGAAATGAAAGGCTGGGATCTATAATCACACCGAGGACTTTCACTGTTGCACTTGATGGAACAGAAAGCCCATTTAAAGTTACTGTGTGATCGAAAAGCTTGCTAATTGCCGCTTGTGGTCCTATGACTAAAACTTCTGTCTTATCAGGATTAATCAGATGAAAGTTAATTAACATCCAATTTCTTATGTCCTGCACACACTGCTCAACTTTAGTAGGCTGGTGTTTCTCAACTGGTTTTACTGAGACGTACAACTGTGTGTCATCAGCGTATTTGAAAACTAATACCATGCTTACGAATTCCTACTACATTTTCTAATCTCTGAAGGAGAATACTACTGTATGATCAATGGTGTCAAAAGCTGCACTGAGGTCGAGTAACACAAGTATAGTGAGGCAACCCTGATCCACAGTGAAGGGCAATCTTAATGCTTCAGACAATGCTATGCTTCAGTAAACCTTGTTGCAACAGTTTGGGGAAGGTCCACCATTGGGAGGGGTTTGGGCATTGGCTGGGAATAATATATATAATCTCTAATAAGCTTTCAATTACAAAAAATACAGTCTGACCATTGACCTCATTTGTCAGGAAAGAGTGTTCAAGGCCTGATACATGATTAAAATCAGAGGAGTATATAATATATAATACAGAGCAGTTTAACAGGTGGAGGAGGAGGACGAAGAGGACGAGGAGTGGCTCTTTAACCCTTGTTTATAATTCACACAGTTTCAATCCAACCTGGAAACGGGGGCATGACCAAGGTGAGACAGGAGGCTATCCCCAGGTTGGGACACACCTACACGGACTGCATTAAAGCTGCCCAGTCAGTCAGACGTTCAGCAGAGATCAAAGGCAGCAGCACAACTCACACACTAGAAGTCCAGAAGTATAACTGAACTGAATTAATAATTGGATGAAGATGAGGAAGGTGTTCCCATGGCTGGCCAACGTGTCCCTTTACGGCTGCCTGTACGGAGGTGGTGATCTGCTCTATCAGCGTGCTATGCAGCCACAGCCCGGCGCCGAGCTCGACTGGAAGCGCACGAAGAACGTGGCGCTGGTGACGTTCTGTTTCCATGGCAACTGGAACTACTTTTGGCTGCGTGCACTTGAGCGCCGGTTCCCAGGCCAGTCCCTGGTCATGGTGCTGTCCAAGGTAGCGCTGGATCAGAGCTTCTCCTTGCCCATAGTCACCAGCGTGTTCTACACAGGTGAGTTTGAGTCTGGGAGAACGGGAAACGACACTCGGGTACATTATTAAAGAGCATAAAACAAACAAACAAACAAATAAATAAATATAGATCATCCTGACTGAGATTTGCATTTGTGACATTGACTGAATCGTATTACTGCAGAGCATAAACGTCCAGAAATAAAGGTACCTATAACTTGTGGTTGCTGGTTCCACCATGTTTATAACCTTTAGTTTCTATCTTTATACCCTTAAAATAACTAAGAGCTACGAACAGCAATTGGATCACTGTCCTAAAGCTAATTAAAAGTATGCTCATAAAGTAAATAAAAGTATTTTTCCGGGTCGCTCAGGTGGGTGACACCTTCAAGGCTTCAGCTTCTGTAGCTACGTTGCATGTTGTACCTGGGAAGGTGCTCTAGCTTTTATTTGTTTTTAGAGTAAAGGTAAGTGACGTACATCAAATGTATACAGATACACACTAAAAGTATTAAAGATTTACTCTCTAATGGAAAACTGCAGCGACAAGAGTGATAACATTGTTGATGCTCATCCAAAGGGTAATATCTGACTGATTAAAGGACAGTAAAAAACTAAACAGATTCAAAAATCTCACCCCACATATGTTTGATCAAGCAAGATCTGTTTAGTGTCTGAATTTTTGCTCCTTTAAATACCAACCTGTACTTTTGACTGGGATCCTCAGGAGTACAACTTTGGTACATTAAGTTCATATATTTAATCTTTAAAAAAAGTATCTTAATCAGCATCTTAAATATAAAATATAAGTAAAGGTATATACAGGTACTAATAGGTTTAAGGCACATACAGTAATTAGAAACTGACAATGAGATGAGCTGAGAATTTTAACTTTAAAGCTATTGATACGAAATTTACTTTACTTTGTTGTTGCACTGGTAGCCTACCTCTGAATGGATGTTTAGTTTGTATTTTATATCTAAAAAATTAATTCAAGCACACAAACAGAACCACTGAAGCACTTTTATATTCAATTTTAATTAGGTATGATGTAAATTAATATTTACTTCATACCTAATTAAAGGTACAATCAGAAATAATTTGTGGTGTTTTTTTTTTTTAAATATAGTTTATCTCATAAGCTGCATTTATCGTAACCTAAAATAGGATTTAGAGTTAAAAGTTCTCCAAGGTTCCAGTTCAGTTTGAAACAAAATGTACAGATTATCCCAAGAAATGTGACTAACCAGGTTATGTTTGGTGTCTGAGATTTGCTTCTTTACTCTCTCAAAATGTTCAAGAGTACCACCATAGCAGCATCATTCGCCCGGAAATGAGAACACAGTGTACACTGTAAACCATAACGCTCAAAGTCATTAAATATATTGAGTCCTGTTAACTTAAATACTTACAATTAGTTCAAGTGAATAGACCTTGATGAGTGTTTAGAACTTTTTGGTATTTATGAGTTTGTAGAAATGACACTTTTCAAGTTAGCTGAACAAATGTGATATTTTAAGTGACTGTAAGTACTTCAGTAACAATAACTGTCACCTATAAGTTCCACCAACTTTAAATCTTTCAGACTAGTGATTTTGTGTCTGACGTCATCAGGTCAATAGATCACTGGTGGCTCTGTGGGAGGAGTTTCGTCTGCCATGTGAAAGGCCCGGGTTCGATTCCCAACAGCTGGATGAAGTGTTTGTCCCAAACCATGATACAATGGGAGGGTCGAGTCAGGAAGGGCGTCTGGTGTAAAACCTGTGCCGAGCTTGTGTGCGGACCGGATCGTCTGCTGTGGCGACCCATCGCTGAAAGACCAACAACAATTCATTTGATTTGCAACAACTAAAAAAAAAAGAAAAAGATAATGCTATTAAATAGTATGAGTTACTGTAGGCGATTCAATAATGCAAGTAAAGAACGATTAATGTGAATGAGTACAACAAACTCAAAAACTGATAGTTCTGTCTACTTAAAACTGGAAACATCATTATTGAACAGATTTTTATGCAACTGATTACCTCAAATTTGAAAGATTTTGCCAACTTATTCGGGTTTACGGTGTACCTTTAAAGTAATGAAAAAGACTTTAAGTTAGACTTTAAGTACTTGTAATGCACCTTTACACAGTTCTACTTAAAGAGACTTTATAAACGATGCTGATGTGATACTGTAAGTGTCACTCCCTGTACGAGGAAATGTACAGTTTACTACCTTCACTTCTGAGAATGCAGCTTACCCAGAATTTAAGCCACAGATGTAACATGATATCTACATTAACTGCAAATTTTCAGTATAATATTTAAAAAAAATAATAATAATAATCTTACTATGTTGATTTATCTTTCACAGTAAGGATATCTATGCAAGCATGTTTTAATCAGCGACTTTTTGTGCTTGCTAAAAAAAAAAGAGGTGATAGAACCTTAACAATCCTTAAAAATTAGATTATTTTTCTAATTGTTTGGATTCTTGCCTTATTTCCAAAAATTCTTTTTTCTTTTTTCATTCCTTCCGTGCCTGAGCAGGATCTTGCCTGTCTTTGTTTTTTCTGTCAACATGAGTGTGTTTTTGATTGTGTTTACCTGAAAACCAAAAATAGCATTCTGTGTTCAGTTCCAAAATCAGTTACACATTTTTACACAGAATTTGCACCCGATCTGGAAACATTCTGTACAAAAGTAGAAACAGGAAGTGGAGGGGGAAAAAACTCACAGCAGGGTTTCTGATGCTGGAGTCGCTCTGCTTTTGTCTTCCAGAGCGAGAATAAAAGTACAAACCAAAACTATAACTGATGTTTCCTCAAGCACACGTCCTTCAGGCCTTGATCTAAAAACCAAGTGTCGAGTAGAACATTCAGAATAAAGGAATAAAAGGCATATATTGTATATTATTAATTATTATATTGTATAGTGTATATGGGCGGAAGTCACCAGAAAACACCCGATAAATTATCATCACGATATGATACCTCGGTGGCGATTTGATCTGTATTGCGATTCTATAAGTATCAAGATTTTTTAAAATATCCTAATTTTTTTGGAGTCGGAGAAACTCAAATATGTGCTTCTAATCTGACCCTAACTTTGGCAAAANNNNTATATATAAATTTGTATGCTGAGGTACTGCTGTATTTAACTTCTACTGTGCTGTGCTGCTGGCCAGTGAGTGAATAGTTTAGAGCACACCACCTGTAGGATCATAGAGGAATTGCAACATTTCATCAAATAAAATGCAAACTTATATACATAAAAGAAATTGCAATTTGGGAGTCAGTGCGACGATCACTGAATCAATCACCTCAATCACCTCTAGTAAATGCAGATCCATTACGCTTTGTACATCATCATCATCATCATCATCATCATGGGTTATGGGTTTAGCTAGGAAGGTCACAGGTTCAAACCCCAGCACCACCAAGCTATTGGGTCCTTGACCATGCCCTCACCCTTAGATGTACAGTATATTGATGTAGATCTACGCAGCTCTTGACAAGGCTGTCTACCAAATGCCGCAAATGTGAATCAAGCCCTGTCCTGTCAAGATTGAGCCTAAAAGAATGAATATGATATTTTCATGGCCAAGCTTTCAAAAATTGACAGGCAAAACATGATTTGTGTCGAATACAGTGAGTTAGATGACCCTGAGTCGAAAGCGCCTTAACTGGCTTCATTCAGGCTTTGTAACAATAATAAGGCCGGATTCTAGACGTACAGTAGGAAATACTTCTTGTCGAACTTTGCCCTCATGAAAAATAAAATCATTACAAGAAACAGTTTTTCCTTAAATTTTCTGTCAATGCTTCCGAGACAAGTCCAAATAATTCCAATGTACAGAAAACATCTCCCTCTCGCCTCACAGCTCTACACACCGAGTCACACGACACTCAACAATCACTGGACAATATGTTCGTCCTTGGATCTTCTGGTTCATAATGATTGCTTTGCTTGAAGGATAATGGATGATCACTTCATTTCTCTTTTACACAGGCGTGAGTGTGTTGGAGGGCAAAGAGGACGTCTTTGAAGACTGGAGGAAAAAATTCCTTAACACGTATAAGGTGGGACGTAAAAATCAACACGTCATTGTAATGATGTACATTATTCGAAATTAATTTTAAAAAATGATGTGAAATGTGTGTTATGTAATGACTTTAGACAAATCTGTCATTAATATTTATCAATACATAGCACTCACTGCATGTGGGATTTCTGTACTGTATTTCTTTATCTTATTGGAAATCATGTTTTGGAATTTCAGACCGGACTCATGTACTGGCCCTTTATGCAGGTATGTGTGTTTTTTCTCTCCTCCTCTCTCTATGTGCGTATATATATATATACTGTATATAAAATACTATAAAATACTTTAGCTTGTATTATATCTCTCACTAGGATCCTTTATAATGTTTTGTTCTAACCAGTGTTATCAGATGCAGTGTTCGTTAGTGATAACGCAGTGAGCGTAGTTATAGACGATGGCTGAGATTCAAATACAGACAGCGATATTTCCAACCATGACCAATGGATAAGGAAAACGACAAACTATGACCAGGAATAGGATTAGGAAAGAGTTTCAGGTGAAACAGGAGCAGGTGTAGACTATAGACGCAGATTATGCTTGATACTTAGGGTGGAGGAGATGGTCACTACTTATTCATTTAGGATTATAAAAAAAAGCACTCCAACAACAAATATTTTGGATGATAATAAGAGGATATTAAGTGAAAGGAATCTGAGTTTCTGAGTTTTCCTGAACTCATGCGTACAGTCTTTCTTTACTGTACACATGAACTCGTCTGACATCGCCTGCTTGATGCTTCGAAAATAGCCACACCCACTTCAAACTTGGCCCAAAAAAGACTTAATTTTCCTAAAGATTAAAACCACGTCTGGCAGCACGGTGCAGTAGTGGTTAGCCTTGTGGCCTTGCCCCACCAGGGTTCAGGTTCGATTCCCGCCTCGGGGTTTGTGTGTGTGTGGAGTTTGCATGCTCTCTCCGTGCTTGGTGGGTTTCCTCTGGGTACTCCGGTTTCCTCCCACAGTTGGAAAACTGCATTTACACTTCAGGAAAAGAAAATAAGATGAATAATAGAACATTAATAACGTTATCATAATATGATCATAAATATTAATATATAACATGTATATATTCACTGTATATACACTGCATATACTCACTGTATATATATATATACAGTGAGTATATGCAGTAACTACAGAATCGCTAATAATATGACAAGGAAAAGGAGAGAAAAAGCAAAAATATAGCACGTACGTAGATGTATTACAGGTAAGTGTAATGTAGAGTTTATCAGTGTGATGGTTGTGGGAAAGAAGCTGAACCTAAACCTACTGGTTCTGGTGTGAATGTTCCCTGGGACAGACGTTGGTTGAGGAGTTTGCGACTTGGGTGAGCGGAGTCCCTGATGATGACGATGTGTGCTCTGCAAGAACAGCTACTATGGTGAAGGTTTTCAATAGCTGGTAGTAGGGTGCCAATGATGTACTGGGCAGTTTTCACCACCTGTTGTGGAGATTTCCTTTCTGACCCAGTGGAGCTGCCGTACCAGACGGTGATGTAGTTGCTCAGGATGCTCTCAGTGGTGCAACACGAAAAAGCTTCCTAGAATCTGGAGAGATAGATGAACTTTTCTTAGTCTTAGACGCTGTTGTGCTTTTTTTTAAAATAGAAGTGAAATGTTATTGTGCCAGGACAGGACAGGAGGTTTGAACACCTAGAAACCTGAACACAGGGACACGTTCCATTGATGTAGATGGTAGGAGTGTCTGCTGAATTCTGGAAATCCACAATGAATGCTTGATCACAGTCCCACGTCCCGGGTTCTAGCTCTTGCTCTCGTCTTTGCTTTGTCCTGCATGAGGACGAAGAAACAGAACTGAATCGTTTTTATCGTTTATATGATCCGTTGCTGAAAATTTCTCAATTCTGCAATCTGTACTGATTGGATTGTACAAAGCAGACGATACACATAATTCACCTCACATGAAAAGTCATATGAATCCATTATCAATTTACTTTTCTTCCATCGTTTTAATTTCGATTTATCAGGACATTTTGTTTACTGTAACTCTCTGGTTTCTTGGTTTCAGTTCCTGAACTTTGTGTTCATGCCGCTGTACCTGCGCACCCTGTTCATGGGCTGCTCGGCGTTCCTGTGGTCCATGTTCCTGTGTTTCTCGCAGCAGAGTGGCGACGGCACGGCGGGCACGGCTCTCGACTGGTTAACCACCACTGAGAAGCAGATCATGAGCCAAAGCACTAATGAGCAGAAGTAATTAATAGCAACCCTGGTGCCTTCACCCACACACATACAGACATGTATTGCACAAACCTTTATTTATACTGTATATATACAGTACCAGTCAAATGTTTGAACACACCGCACTATATCATTCAAGTTTTTTGTTTCACTGTGATTTATTTTCTAAATTTTGGAAAACTGAGAAAAATCACATGTGCCATCCCAAGAAAGTAAGACCAAAACGCACCTCTGCTGCAGAGGAGAAGTTCATTCAGAGGAGAGTCACCAGCCTCAGAAATCACCAGTTAACACAAAGCAACTCAGATTAGAGCCGTTATGAAGCTTCACAGAGCAGAAGCAGCAGATATACATCTCAATATCAACTGTTCAGAGGAGAGAAGAAGATTGTATAGTTTGGATAAACATCTTCAGTATTGTTTTACAGTGTAGAAAGAAAGAAAAATCAAAAAAGAGCATGGAATTGGACAATATGTACAAACTTTTGACTGGTAATGTATATCGTGTGTGTATCTTATATTTTTATATATTTCATATCCTGTGTATAGGTGACTTGAACTATTTTTTTTAACAGAATCAGAATACCTCATATGTCCAGGCATAAGCGATATAATGATACGCACACAATAGAAAAACACAACAAACAGCCCCACAACAGACGTGCCTCTTACAAGACTTACAATTTAATTGCTCTAGCGTTCATAAAATACTTTAAGATGCCTAGATATTGTTCTCATATGGTTTCACTTGCTACTGCAACAAAAGCTCATACAGTATGTAACACAATCATTTTAACAGCTAAACTCTACATGCTTTTTTTTTAAAGATATGATGTAAACTACTCTGTCAGGAGATGTTTATTTAATATTTACGGAAGGAGTCTCCAGTGTCAGTGCATTGTAGCAGTCTTTATATTGGTTTGTTGTTGTTTGTTTGTTAGCTTGCTTGCTTTTGCATATGAATATT
The DNA here is from genome assembly GCA_003987875.1 of Clarias batrachus. NCBI lineage: Eukaryota > Metazoa > Chordata > Actinopteri > Siluriformes > Clariidae > Clarias > Clarias batrachus. Next base: position 121,964 of record QMIH01001006.1, read on the forward strand.
GCATATTTTCAATGACATTCCACAACAGCAACAAGGAGAACAACACCAGCACCAGAAACATGTGCACTATGAAATAAATTAATGAATAAAAATACATGTACAGTAATTTAAAACATTATCTATTTCAAAAAATATTGTTGGCAAATTAGAATACATGGAATCTATCCATACACTCTCCTGT
>QMIH01001006.1:122192-181875 GCA_003987875.1 Clarias batrachus
TTTAATTGTTTTTAATAATGGTGCATTTGGTTTCACATCTTCCTTTTTGCATGGCCTATTGGTTAAATACATTATAAATAAATATACTGTATAATATTTAACATGTATATTTAATGTGTAAATACAGTACATGTTTACAATAAAAAAAATATTGATGTATTATTGACTTGACAATTACTGATCATGTATAATGTATAAATTAATTATAAATTAATTATAACCTAAAAAAGTAATTAATCCAGACGTTTATATTTCCTGTTAGTGAGGTCTAGAGCGCCACCTGCTGGTTCCATCAAATCTTGCAACATGAAGACAATTCCAGGAAAGCAAGATAAAAAACAAAAAAAAACAAAACAACTCTGCTGCAGAGGAGAAAGACTCTATACTGTATACCTGTTACTCTGTAGTAAACTTCTGATTTATTTAAAAAAAATCTATTGATTAATTAATGACAATAATAATACAAATTAAAAGAGCAGGCATACACTGAAGTAAAAAAGGGACTAATAAGGTATAAAAGTGTGTGATTGTGCCCGGCAGTGGGTTGGCACCTCATCTAGGCTCACTGCCCCCAACAAACCAATTGTTATATATAACTTCATTTCACTTTTTTCACTTTTGTTACTATTAGTTGTGATTTATGTTCTTTATTTATATACGTTTTATATATTTTGTGGTTGTTTGTTTTTAGTGTTGCACTGGTAACTTTTGGTCAGCTTTCTCTCTATCTATCTATCTATCTATCTATCTATCTATCTATCTATCTATCTATCTATCAATCAAATATGGTCTTACCTGTCAAATTATTAGGTACAGTGCCAAGATCCAAAATCGAGGGCTCTTCGCATGGATTCACAGGATATAGGTGGGGGAGGCAACATTTCATTAAGAAACACATTGGTAAAGGATACACACTACTGCAGGTGCAATTTGGAAAATCACAGTATCAAACTAATTTATGATTAAGCTAATTATATCAGTTACTCACAATGTTGTATATTTAGTCATTAATCAGTTTCATTATTACTTTCATACTGCTCTTTGCACAATTAATACTATTTGCATTATTGTCACTTTCAAAAATTGCACATCAAGGTTGCACTGCAATAACTTATTATTGTATATTTGTACGCTTTGTTTGTATTCTTTTTATATATGTATATATAGATCTCTTGTTTTTTTGTTGTTGTTGTTTTTTGTTTTTCTGGTAGTACTCTAGTAGCGTTCGGTCAGTGTCTACTGACTGTATGTAAGATATACAGAGTGTGTTACTGTCTCTACTGCTGATGGATATATAAGGAATTTCCCTCTGGATCAATAAAAAAATCTATCTTTCTATCAAAATATCTTTTTATCTTTCTTTCTTTTTTTTTAATCAAATCTCCATCTATGAAAAAAAACCTTATTTTAAATGTTTGTGATATTACTCTTATTATTGCTGTTGTTGTTATTATTAGTGTTATTATTATTATCAGGCATCAATATGTGTGTATCATTAAGAAACTGATGTTATTATTATTATGAAACTATATATATATATATAAAATGGCATGCCGTTTAGGAAAATATTCATGAGAGAACTTAATGAAAACTCTGAATAATATAAGGTTCTAACTCGTTACCTATTTATTCGAATCATTTCGGCTTTACCTGTCCTTCACTTCCTGTTGTTTTTTTGTAGGTGGAGGTTTGGCCCCGCCCACTAAGCGTTTACAGGTAACGGTGTCACTCACCTGGATCACCTTTACCTGCGCGCGCACACACACACACACAAAGCTCGTTTGCTCGGGGAATAGTGATGTTTAATGTTAAAGAGAGTTAGATTTGAGATGATGATGAGTTTTTAAAAGCAGCGAGGACACACACACACACTCTCTCTGGTTGTGTATTGATTTTATTTTCGCGCGCGCGGTGTTTATTCCCTCGCGATGGAGGACTCGGTGGTGGGCGGACTGGGCCGCTGCTCGTGCGCCTTCTGGCTGGCCGTGGCGTTCGACGCGTGCGGCCTGCTCGTGCTCCTCGCCGGGGTTTTCGCCGACATCTTCTTCTACGACTTTCTGATCTACGCGGGCGCCATCGTCATCTTCCTCAGCCTGATCTGGTGGGTGTTCTGGTACACGGGGAACATCGAGGTGCCCCCGGAGGAGCTGGAGGACGACGTGGGCCTGCTGAAGCGCAAGGAGAAGGGGCTGAGCGGCGTCCTCAGGAGGTTCTCGAGCCGCATCAGGAGCTCCGTGAGGCGGGACGGAGGAGCCGCGCGTGCGTCACGCAGCCAACATGGCGGCCGGGGGACTGTAGCGGTCAACCTGCCCATGACCGCCCCTCCTCCTCCTCCTCCTCCTCCTCCTCCACCTCCGCACCAGCAGCTGAGCACAGTGTCGGCCTCTGTGGACACAGAAACCGCACCCGTATGAGCCCGAGTCAGGTTAATATCACACACCAACCACTACTACATCACCAGAAACACACTCTGTACACTCAGTTAATGAGTTAATCAATCAGTCAATCAATCAATTAACAGGTAAGTCATAACAACCCCGCCCACTCAAATAAAAAAAAAAATTCTAATCCAAATTTCAAATTGTATTCGTATGATTTGCAGTGAAATGGCTGTAAGAATATATAAACAAATAAAGGGCAGGTGGAGTGGAAGGACGGAAGGAGCGATAGAAGGATTTTACTGCAATTGGAGAAAAAAAATGCACCGAGAGACATGTACAGTACATTGTTAAAATGTAATATGTAACATAAGTCATATGTGTAAGCGGTAAGAAGCTCGCCCGTTGAAATTCTATTACACAGGATGAGATGTACATTACGGTATTTGGCAGACGCCCTTATCCAGAGCGACTTAAATTTGTGATCTCATTATGCATCTGAGCGGTTCGAGGGTTCAAGGGCCTCGCTCGACTGGAAACTTGGTGGTTGTCGGGTTTGAACCGTAGTGCGATGCCTTAACCCCTGACGAGAGGCACTCAGACGCCTATACGATTGTCGAATGAAATAGGATAAGAAGGTAAGAAGAGGCAAATTGTACTAAAACAAAAAAGCAAAAAGAATATACAAGATACAATAAAATAACATTTTAAACAGAAAGATAATATATGAAATGTATAATGTAAAAAGTATAAAAAACTGTCAGTTATATGGAATGTGCAAAATAAAAAAAAAGAGTATTAGAGGGAAAGAAAGAAAGAAAGAAAGGCACGCCGGTATGACCACAGCAGTGTGAGTGTGAAATGAGATGGTGTGTGTGTGTGTGTGTTTTCCATGTACTGAAGTGAAAAGTACGTCCTCATTCATGTGTAAATAAGAACCAGTAATGTGCAACATGTGTGTCGTGTGCAAATATGCAGTTGTAGTTAGTGGTTAGAGGTGCGAAGGGAAAGAAGCAAGTCCGATCAGTGGAGTCCTACAGCATGTGGACTGGATTCAAATTTCACTCGTCACATACTCGACCGTACACAATATGACATGAAGTGAAGTGTAAATACGATTTGCAGAAAAATAAAGAATTAAAAGCAGCGTGGGATATTTTTGAGTTACACAGAGCTTAGCTTTTTATTTAATATGTTATTTGTTGAGTTCATCAGCTTTAAGAGAAACTTGCAAAGGCACAGAATGAGGTGGTTTTACATCTACAGCATTTGGCAGATACCCGTATCCAGAGCGACTAGTTTTTTAACTTGGTGGTGCTGGGGTTTGAACCTGTGACCCCCCGATCAGTAGTCTAATGCCTTTACTACAGAGCTACCCCTGTTTGTGGTTGTTCAAGCAGATGTTCAAACAGCATGCCTTTCAGAAGGGACCACTCTGCTATAATTCTGTAAATGATAGAAAGGTGGATATTAAGATTCCTCGCTCTCCACTCACAGACGGACCAACAATCCGTCCTCAGATATTTCTTTGGCATTGTCACATCTGGCCATTCTGGTGGTTATCGCTGTCGCCTCGCATCTCCGGGGTCCGGGTTCGATTCCCCTCTGGGGTCTGTGTGTGTGTGGAGTTTGTGTGCTCTCCCCATGCTTGGTGTATTATTAGTTCAAATTAGAAGGGATTGTTCTATAATTAGTCACGTGACTCTATGAATCATCTCGTTAATACGGCCTTCTGTGAGAGTAAGCGTCTGCGGGATATTTGTGAGAATTTCATTAAAGCAAGAAGGAAAGACATTTCTTTTAACCTAATTCAAGATCAAATAAATATTGATGGATCGGCCCAAAATGTACAGTGTTCGAATGAATAAATAATAACGGCACTTTTATTCATTATTCATATTCATTCCTCGTATCGTATCAGATGACACGCTGCAGATGTTATACGCTAAACTTGATGAAAGTCATGTATGCATGTAGTTTTATGTACTTTTTGTGAAAAATGAATGCAGGCGTCTGCTCTGTGGGTTTGCCTTAAAGCAGGGGTCTCAAACTCAGTTCCTGGAGGGCCGCAGCCCCACAGAGTTTTGTTCCAACCATAATTAAAAACACCTGATCCAACTAAACAGGTCATTATGGCTTATTTGAAAACTACATGGTATGTATGTTGGAGCAGGGTTGGAACAAAACTCTGTAGTGCTGCGGCCCTCCAGGAACTGAGTTTGAGACCCCTGCCTTAAAGGGTTTGCAGTTTAGGGAGTCGTGGGTCGACTAAAGGACCAGGTCGAGTCTAAGGACGGATAAGACTGAACGCTATGACTTACAGATGTCTGTCTTTCTTCATGAACAGAGAAATGAACGACTGTGATCGTTTTGGGGGAAATCAGTTTTGCTTTGAGATTCTCTACATGAGTTCTGCAGGCGTTAATCAGTAATCAGTAATCCTGCTTATATAACCGAGTAGCCGGGTTCCCATTTAAAAGCCGTTTCTCTTCCTTTTATCCGACTCGAGTCGCTGCCGCTTTGTCGCCACATAATAGGCCTGTTGTTTTTGTTTTTTTTGTAAAGGAGCAAAGTGTTGAGAAAAGAAAGAGCTTCTTATCGCTTTCGTTAAACATTAACATGATTAAAACCTCACACTAAACCTATTACACACACACACACACACACACACGCCTATATTGTTTGACGGAGCCATACAGTAGCATGTGTCACCTGTCCTACTTTCCTATTTAACAATATGATCCTTCACCGAGTGCATGAGTAAATGTTGATTTGGACTCCATGATTCCAAATTATAATTTATTTTTTTCATTTCTTTTTATTCCACAGCGGCCACAAGAGGAGAAATTTCACCATTCGCTGAAGTCGGAGCTCATCTCCTGGACCTTTACCGCTTTGTAGGGTTTTGTTGTTGTTGTTAATTTGTTTACAAATGATTTCTAAACTTGTATTACTGATCAGTAATTATGATTTATATACTTTATAATTGCGATTTCAAGATGTTTTCCTTAAATCCCGGCACTGCCACTGCTACTCTTCAGGTCTCCGTGTTTTCCCAGCAGGGACGGTCGGACTTTCTCGGGCATTATCTAATGTGAATCGTGACTTTGTGTACATGTGATGTCTTTAAACACAAACGCACACGCTGTAATTGTCTTGCAAACCAGACGGAAGAATAAACGAGTGTATTTTTTTGTAGCCGTGTCATGGCGAGCTGATTTGGTGTCCAGTTCCTGGTGTGTGTTTTAAACTTCCGCCTCCATTCTGTTATCTATAAAACGCCACCTTTGGACAGTGAGGCGTGCGGGACTTCCTCTTATCTTTGTTTGCTCATGAAGGGAGATGCAGATGAAGTGAAGGGAAGTACGAAAGGCGTTTTCATATCTGTTCATATGTTAATTCACGGTGCTTGATGAGGCAGAAACGGCCGCTGACCTCGAGCCTGCGTGACAGCGTAGTGATCCGTGACGTTCATATGAGTTGGTGGACATAAAGGGTTAAACAAGAGGAGAAGAAACAAGAAACCTGAAATCACGGCTCTGATCAACACACGAGATACAGTGCCCTCCATAATTATTGGCACCCCTGGTTAAGATGTGTTCAAAGCCTTCAAATAAATTCAGTTTTTATTTCAGAAGCATATTGTCACACTGAAGATAACCTGTTCCACAATTATTGGCACCCGTAACAATTCCTAGAAAAGACATGTTATTGAAGTATTTCTGTCATTTCTACAGTAGTTTACAAATTTGATCAGAGTATCTAGGAACATTTTAATTAGTAATTTAATCACTTCCTGCTTCCCTGCGGTATAAATATGACGTGACACAGAGGCCATTTCTCTTATCCACTCTTCAACATGGGAAAGACAAAGGAACACACCGTTCTAGTAAGGCAGAAGTGTGTCGACCTTAACAAATCAGGCAATGGGTACAAGAAAATAGCCGCCCGCCTGCACCTGCTCATATCTACTGTGAGAGGAATCATTAAGAAGTTTTTAAAAAACTGGAACAGTAGTAAACAAGCCTGGATGAGGACGCACGTTTATTTTGCCTCCACGCACAGAGAGGAGGATGGGAAGAGAAATAAAAAATTCTCCAAAGCTCACTGTTAAAGAACTGCAACAAATGAGAGCATCTCTGGGTCACAAAGTCTCCAAAACAACCATCAGACGCTATCTACATGCCAACAAGCTCTTTGGGAGGCATGCAAGGAAAAGACCTTTTCTCAGTCACAATCATAAACGCAAACGTTTGGAGTTTGCTAAGCGGTACTGGGGCTTTAACTGGGAGAGATGAGACCAAGATAGAGCTTTCTTGTAACAAACACTCTAAGTGGAACACAAAAGATGAGTCTGCAGAAAAGCACCTCATGCCCACTGTGAAGTCTGGGGGAGGATCGGTGATGCTGTGGGACTGTTTCACTTCCAGCGACCCTGGGAACCTTGTTGGGGTGCATGGCATCATGAATGCTTTGAAATACCAGGACATTTTAAAGAAACATCTGGTCGCCTCTTCCCGAAAGCTGAAGATGGGTCGTCTCTGGGTCTTTCAGCAAGATAATGACCCAAAACATGTGGCGAAATCTCCACAGAACTGGTTCACCCTCGGTCTGTGTTCGCTAAGCTTGGGAAACATTCTAGGAGAAGATTAGGTGCTGTTTTGTTGGAAAAGTATTAAACGTCAGTGGTGCGAATAATTGTGGCACCCATGATTTGATGTAAAAATAATTATTACTTAATGTGGGATTTTTTTCCCCACTGAATAAATGCACTTGAATTAATGGTTGAAATTTCCTCCTTTTTTCCTCAGTGTGGTCCAATGTTATGTTATTTAGAACAAAACTGAATTTTTTAGAAGCTAAAGAACACATTTTAACCAGCGGTGCCAATAATTATGGAAGGCACTGTAAATGAAGAATATCACGCTGTTTAAATCCCATCAGCCAAAACCATGGTATCTGTGTTAAAAAGGGAGAAAAAGTGAATTTTTAGATCAAATCGCGTTTTTTTTTTACAATTAATTTTTTATGCTTCTTTTCTCATTTTTTGTAAATATGCATAAATGTTTATATTTATATCAGATAAAAAGAAACACATTTACTAAATACAGTTTCATGCCCTTTTATGTCTGTAGTGTCTGTAACCTTTTCAAATTAAAATCTTTCAATGACCTTACCTGTCATTCAGATGAAACTAGTTTAATGTAGATTTCACATGAACAGATGTTAAGCTGAAAAACTCTATTATTCTAAAGTGCGTAATTGTTAAGATTTTGCAGCATGAATTTGACATGGTTACGGACACTACGGATTTTCTGCTTTTTGTCCACTAAAAAAAAACAAAAAAACGGAATGTTTCAATTTAAGCCACAATCGTTAAAGGTCATATGCTTCTAGACGCTTACCGCAATTTTAGTATCAATACTCATAAACAAATAGGAATAATTTCTATTTTAAACAATGATTGTTGGAAGTGAGACGGTATAATGATATAATGGTATGAATGATATAATGGTATGAATGATAGAATGGCTTCTTTGTCACACACATTGTCTGTATTATATGTATAACGTTAAAAAAAAATGATAAAATCAGCACCAATACTGTGTTTGGGCTGCACGGCTTTGTGTTTTTACTTCTGGTACCTTTTAAATACAAATACTGCTCAGTGGTTGCTTTGTTGCCTGTCATGTGGAAGGCCTGGGTTCGATTCCCACCCAGTTCCCAAACCCCAGTCACTGGATGCAGTGCCAGTCCCAAGCCCAAGACCTACAACAGTAAGTGGTGGTCCATCACAGGCCATGACCAGTATTTGGGAAATACTGATTTAGTGTTTGATTTGAGGCAATAAATAAGCTCAATAAACATCTTGTATAAATATTTGCTAATTTAATTGTTTAAGTTAGACACAATATACTGTATTGCAGATGTTAATGAGTTAACGAGCATGCACCCACTCCCGAGGGGGCAGGGATACAGAACAGTCACCCATGTTCACCTAAGTCACCCCTGAGACTATAGACAGGCTGCTGTAGCGCGATTCAAACTGTGTGATCTGGTCACTGGCTGATCAATCTGTGCATTTTTACTCATAAGGTTTTCATTTTTCTGATGAGGCTGATGGAGTCGACTACACTATACCGTACCTACTGTACGTCCTGCATTAGGTTGCTACACTTTGGCCTTTGGAGTCTTATCTTTAATGCAGTTGAATTGAATCTGCTTACACACAAACACACGTCTGCCTCAGGTTGGCCTGGAGGGTCTTGGATCGACACCCTCGTCACACAGCGGTGTCATCAAAATACTTAAGTCAGTATAATAACTGTTTATGTAAGAGGAGTATGAAGACATCCTCCAAGGGCAAAAATTGGAATTGAAGTACAAAAAAAAAAAAAAAAAAATTCAGTAGTATAGTAGATTGTGTTTTTCTTGATCCTTAAGAATGCTACAGATCTTTCTGTGAGTTAAATCGAACAGATGTTTTTTTTATATGTCTGCTTTAGATTTAAGGCTTGGGAAATCATTCCAGGCCTTCTTAGTGTGATGATAATGCAGGTGATTTATGCAGGTCATAAAGGCAGGTGCCTTTATTTATTTGTGAATGTGCAGTGAATTTGTAAATAACATGAATTCTAATACTTATTTTATTATTTTTATTTTATTTTTTATTTTACTTATATTAATAATTTTTTTATCTGACTTTAAAAAAATGCACTATTTAAATGAGTATTTATCTATTAATGCTATTCATACACATAACAGCAGATGGCGCTGTTGGATCAAAATCCTCTTGCTTATGCAAATGTAAATAGTTCTGTTGTGTACCCACGTGTTTTTTTTTTGTGTTTTTTTTTAAATTCCCGACTGCACTGATTGGTCAGAAGGTGATGAATCATTTTCTTCCAGAGTGCTCTAACAAAAAGTGATTAAACATTTATAAAAGTCATAGTTGTAGCAGTACACTTGTAGTTATTGATATGCAGAAGATTTGTGTAGTGACTTTAATATCTGTGATATGAGGTGTGTTGTGAGTTACTTCTGTTCCTGTATGTACACATTAGAGCAAAAAGAAGAAGAAGAAGAAGACAGTCCATAAAATTAATAGCATTTTATTCTTGTGTAAAAGATCTCATTGCAGTACAGCAGTCGCAGCATTCCAGAGGCAAACTCATCATACATCATGGTCTGGTCTCATTGCACGCAGTCATTTTTCATTAAATTAAATAAAATGCCCATTGCGATGTAAAAACAGAAAGAAGAACATTAGCAACATACAGTGCAATCGTAAGATTATGACAGAGAGAAAAAAAATACAATAAATCATAAAACCTCATCTCATGCACTACAGTGACAGGGTGTGTTAAATCAGTGGTAGAGTGAGGCCTAGCGTTATTCCATACACACTTGTAGGGAAACTTGAGTCTGATTGTTTCTCGCCCGCAACATATTCAAGTCTGCTGAGGAATTAAATAAAATAAGTGGATTAAATATCAAAATAAATACGAAAGACATTGATTTGTGTTAGGTAATGACGCAGGATTTACATATTGAAAAAAGAAAAAAAAAAACTATGTTGCTACATTCATTCTTCGTCATCTTTTACACATTTTTAAAACAAAAGAAACACCATGGAAGACATGTCACTGGATCTACCTGGAGTATAAGAGTAAGTATAAGAGTAAACGTATCAGTTATCAGTCACGTGGTATCTTTTCATTGTGAACATTTAGCTTAGTTGTGCACCACGACTACAAGAAAGTACTGTAGGCCGGCTAAGTAGGCAGCATGTTGTTTTTGACAGCGAGATGTGTCAAAATATCTCCTCTAAGGTTTGTTTAAAAGTTCTTTATGGGTCAGAAAAAGAGCTTTCCTCTAATCTAAATAAAATCTGTAATTCTGTTGATGAATGACGAAGGATGTAGTTTCAAATATAGACAGTGAGTGGAGAGACCGTGCTGGATTATAATCCAGATTCATTGTTTATCATGATTCAAGAGGTATTATTATTCGGCTCTTATCATTTTGATTCATACACATTCACATTTCATACAAACTTAATTCTTTTGATTGTGTAAAGCTGCATTGCGACAATGTCAATTGTTAAAAGCGTTATACAAATAAAATTGAATTGAATTGAAAATTATTCTCCCCTGGTGGAAGATGTAAGTGTAAGTGGCAAATCAACCTGCGCTGAAGTAATAAGTAACAGACGCACAGATTGAAAACGTCTGGATTATTCGAGAGGTCAAATAATTATCATTCTCACCAGATAATTGTAATTTTTATCATTTCATCAACTGGGATTTTCAGCATGTGCGAGGCTAAAAAGATCCATGTTACCCTGTTACGAACTGTATTTGTTAAACAATCGAAACAAATCTTCCCCCCCCCAATCCCTGCTGAAACCTGATTCGCTGATCGCAGCTAAATTATCAAGAAATCCAACTTCTGTTTCGAGGAGATATTTGAACTGGACAGTCGGAAATCCATTATTACTGACCACGTCTACTTTATGTAGCGATAACAGAACTAGAACCTCTTGTTGTTCTGCATTCCATGACGCTTGCCTCATAAAGTATATTATTTAGAACTTACGGAGAATTCTCCGCAAAAGCGCCCTGTAATTAGCGCCAATTAGAACTTTAACCCGCGTACAGTAATACAGGGCTGAGATTTGATGTTAACATTGTTCAGCACTGGAGTTTGCCTTTTTTGTAACTTCTTTAATACTGCCTTATTCTGCGTTGGATTGACACCCCGTCCAGGGTGTACCCCCACGTCGTGCCCCAAGTCTCCTGGGGTAGGCTCCAGGCCCCCCCGTGACTCTGTATACAAGATAAAGCGGGTATAGACGATGAGACGATGATGAACACTGCCTTAGAATTTATAAAAAGTAGAGGATTAAAAAAAAAGGTTGGCAGCTCTGTAAGGCCTGTAAAATACACAATGCTAATCGGTGACGTTAGCGTATCTTCTGACATAACGCGCATCCCTCTACTAAGACTTATCCATGAGACTATGTTAATGACAACAGCAGCATCGCCAGCTTGAGGTTTCTTTTGGTCCAAAGAAAGAAAAAAAAACAGCATAAAAAAAAACTCAACATCCATAATGTCCGTCGTCTTTGGGTGGATCCTTCAAGTTTTGTGTGCGTGTGTGTGTGTGTGCGTTTGGATCTCAGACTTGTGCCGTGTTCTTTGCTGTCTTCGTCGCCTCGCTGCTTTCCAGATTTATGTCCACTTCCAGGAAGTCATCTGGCATCACTTCCTGTTCCTGCTGTACACACTTTTTGATGTCCTTCCTGCAGCAGGTCCAACCGGTTTTAGCCGGTCGTACTAACGCGAGGAAAAACGTGCCGACGCACACTCCGGCCGCGCTGGAGTAAAACGCCGAGCCGTAATCCTTCGTCACATCCACCAACATGCCTGTCACACACACACACATTTCCATGTAAGGGAACACATTCTACATAATCTTTTAAAACTTCCTCACAGAACGTTTTTTTAACATAAATCATATTTATAGTAAACTTTATTTCACCTGCAAGCGGTGGACCGCCGAGGCCGGCAAAGCTCTGGATGAAAACGTAAACTCCGGCGCCCATCGTCATCCTCTGCATGCCCAACACGTCGTCCTCGGCCAGCATGGGGATGTGAGTGGAGGCGACCGTGCCGAACAGGAAGCCGCAGGCAACGCAGCAGGTAGCGAGCGCCCAGAAGTTCGATGAGACGGCAGGGAAGAGCGCCAGCACCAGGCCCAGGAGAACCGTGCAGATCAGCAGGATGTAGATTTTCCGGATGGGTCTGCGGTTCATCACCCAGCCTATAGACAGCCGTCCCAAGATCTCGGCCGCGGCCATGATGGAGAGCATGTAGGTGGCCTTGTTGCGCTGGACCCCGTACGACACGCTCAGCTCGATCACATAGAGCTGCGGGGCGAAAAAGCCCAGGGTCGCGAAGAGGCCGAAGAGGGAGTAGAAGATGAAACTGGAGTCTTTCAGCAGCGAAAGATCGATCCTCCTTTTTCTCTCCGGAGTCGGTTTTTGCTTCAGAGGAGTGGAAGACAGCGTCTGATCGTCATCACCTCTCTCCGCCCTCTCCTCTGGGTCCGCGTCCGAGATCTCGGAAGACGCTGCATTTTGCCCCACTGAGGAGATGGACTGCACGCCGGAGTCGACGGAGTCCAGGGACGTGCGCGTGAACTCGTTCTCTAGCTCGTATTTGTTTTCGGGACTGGGTTTAAGGGGAGACTGAGGACCTTCCGGTTCCTCTTCCTGCTTGGAACATTCGGGCTGTATGACAATCGGTCTGAGCACGGCTCCACAGCCAATCACGGACGCCTGAAGGATCCCTATGACGATCATGCAGTTTCGCCAGCCAACCTGGTCTTTCAAAGCACTGAAGGCTGAAAAAAACAAAGAGTGAAAGAAAGATAAACGATGGGAAAATAGTAGGAATGAAGTAGGACACAGTGGAACCTCGGATTGCGAGTAACCCGGTTTACGAGTGTTTCGCAAGACGAGCAAAGATTTTTAATAAATTTTGACTTGAAAAACAAGCATGTCTTGGTTTACGAGTTTTTTGACACCGACACACACACACACACACACACACACACACACACACTCTCTCGCCTTTACACCCCCCCTCCCCGGCTTCACACAGTCACACACACTCTGCTCTACACAGAAACTCTGCTCTGTCGCGATTCTTTTCAAACGTAAGGTGCTGGTTCATTTGTTTTTTTTTTGTTTTTTTACTTTTTTACTACAGCAGTGATTCTGTTAGTCTGCGCTCATGCGAATGTCATTAGAGAGATTTCTTTTTTTCCCGTTAAAACAGTGTTTCCGTTGTGTATGTGTTTGTTGTGAAACTTAAAAAGCGAGGTGGGGGAGGGAGGAGGAGTTTTACTGTGTAAGACAAGGCGAGGGAAGGGGCTAATTCCACACAGACACACACACACACACACACACACACACACACACACACAAACACAAATACACGACGCCTGCGCACACAAACGGAAACACTTATCTGTTGGGATTTATTTGAACTTTTTTTAAAGATAAAGTGCAGGTTAATTTGTTTTATTTTTACTTTATATATTATATTAATTATTTTTCTGTATTTATTTTTTTGGCTGTGGAACAAATTATTTGAGTTTTCATTATTCCTTATGGGAAGATTTGATTTGGTTTACAAGTGTTTTGGAATATGAGCCAGCTTCCGGAATGAATTATGCTCATAATCCAAGGTTCCACTGTAATGATATACTTTTAATTCATAACTGATTTTAGGAACTGAAAGCATTAATTATCATCATCTTAATGATACTTGATTAAGTATCAAGTATCATTAAGTATCATATTTGATCGTTGGTCTGTTGTTCTTCCATAGCATTTTCTATTAAATAAATAAGATTTTGAAAGATGTGGAATTTATTCCAAGGCTCGCTAAAGCAGTTTTTGTGGCTTTTGTTTTGGTCGCCCCTTCACAACACACTGTATGATGTACAGGTCCCTGACTTATGAACAAGTTCCGTTCCTGGAGCACGTTCGTAAGTCGGATTTGTTCTTAAGTCAGATAAAGTACTCCTTTGACGCAAATATACAGTATAAAGCATACCAATTCACTTGACTAAATCTCACTGCCATCATGTGGCCAAAAACCATAACCACGCCTAAGGAAATGAATCTAACACATCTAATGTAACAGTGTTGTCTCTGCACCTTTAAATCACGAGGGGAATCCAGGACACCGTTCTGTCTCAGAACTGATTTCCACTGTACTGGACTGTGAAAATTAGTATTATTCACCATCAGGACAGCTTTACAAGACAAACATTTTCTATCATCGTGCTCAAATCGTGTGTATTTTTCTTTGTACAATACACCTGATCTAGTTCTGTGATTTGTTCGATTCGTTGATCTACCAATGTTCGTATCTGCACAAAATCCGTAACTCGAATGTTTGTAAGTTGGGGACTACCTTTAATCAACTGCTTCCTTCTCTTTTTTGTGTGCCTTTAAGAATTGCACATTCATTAAAGGGTCTGTTGTTACCTGGAGCTAAGGCGAAAAGCGAGAAGCACTCTCCAGTGGAGGCGAAGGACGTGACGAGCGATCTGCGCTTGTCGAAGTACTGCGAGAGGATGGTGACGGTGGGCAGGAAAGTGAGGCAGTAACCGAGGCCTGAAATAAAACAGCACAAAGGAAGAATAACAGCCACGTGGTGCAGCATGGAGCTCAGGTCACGCAAAAGCACTCGGCCGCTGGCTGCCGCCGGAGACTGTGCTGAAAGAAAACTGCAATTAAGAGAGACACACAAAAAAGTTAAGAAAAAAAAAGTAAAAAAAAAAAAGGAAAGAAAAAAAGAAAAAGAAAGAAAATCATTGTGTTAGGGAGGGGTTCTTATTGAGCAGAAATAAATGTGCTGTGTTTATCAGGAGAAAGCAGTAAATTGAAATAAAGAGGAACGACAACAGAATCTGAGTCATGGGCATCGTTTTGACAGGCAGGATTCAAATCTGTACAAGCAAATTACAATAATTAAAAAAGCGCAACAGAATCATGACTCAGCAGAAGAAAGGAAGGGCGGATCACGCGCAAATCGCTACCCCTCGGGGTTCTCGGTACCTTTAGGAGAAATGGGGGTGATGAAATTTGAAATACACACGTCACATACTGCAGGAAGTAAGAGCCGAATACAAGACATGAGTTTTCATAATGCTCTGACAAGCGTTTTACACAGTATATCATGAAAGCAACTCAATCTCCTTTGATGACCAGCATCAAGAAACTTCTAACAGGAAGTAACAATTCAGAATGATCTAAAACTAATTCACAAAGAGTGGATTAAACAGGCTGGAGGGACAAGATATCAGATTCATGTTGATCTGTGAACGCTCTCACATAGACATTTTACTGATTTATTGCTACTAGACATTTCTCAGGGACCGGAATCAACACACACACACACACACAAACACACAAGCACAGGTACCTGTAATAAGGCCTGTGGTGATGTACATCTGATTAATGGAGGTTGCGAAGGCGGTAGCGATGGTACCCAGACTGATCAGGACACCCCCGACCATGACAACCGGTCGAAATCCAAACCGGTTACTGAGCACTGAGGACAGGGGAGCTGGACACACAAAACAAACACATCATTAGTACAAAGATTTTTAAATCCATGAAGCATACAACAGCCAGGGTGAGATCAGATATCAGACCTGCCCTTCTGACTCAGTAGTTTAACTCAGATAAAAAAAGCTGCGAAGAAACGCCATGATGCTTTGTTAGTTCCACGCTCCGAGTCTTTACCTCAATGACCTTTTCTTTAAGCTCAGGCTACAGTGATAACGCCCACACACACAAACACACACACACACACTCCAGGCTCATAAGAGGCTCGACAAACACACGCAATGGCTCACAGCATTTTGTGAACGCTGATTGCAGGCTTCCTTATGCAGAAAGCTTTCTTTAATAATCCCATTTCAAAAAGTGCTTCTACTCATCATGAAAGCAAAATGAGGCTCAGGGGGAACGAGCGCTCGTGCTGTAATAGCTACAGCGAGATGAACATGCTTGAAACTGGCACGACAAACTCTCATTGTTTCAGGTTATATTTCTGATCCTATTTCTAAAACGCCACTTCTCCTTAGAAATTTTTTTTCCCCTCAAAACTAATTTTTATGTTTCATTACTAAAAACATTCCCCCCCCCAATAAATTATTTTAAAATGTTTTCCCCTAAAAAAATAATTCTCAAAAATTTGCATTGTGTCAAAACTAATTCTAAAAAAATGCTTTTCCTCGAGAAAAGATTATCCAAAATAAATAAATAAAAACTCTGACACTTACATTTTACCTCTTAAACTAATTCTTTAAAATCTCCAACTTTTCCTTACTCAATTTTATCCTAACAGATTCGTTAATTGTTTGATTTTCTCATGAACACTTCTCCCTTAAGCAATTAGATTTTCTCGAAAACAGGATTAGTGTTAAAACTAAATAGAGTTAGAAAAGTTTGAGATTTTAAAGAATCAGTTTAAAGGATAATAAGTAAGTGTCAGGGTTTTTTATTTCATTTTTTATTTGGATAATCTTTTATCAGAGGAAAAAGCCTCAAGGATGAATTCAGTTTTTTTTTTTTTTTTAGAATCCATTTTGACACAATCCAGATTTTTGTGAATTAATTTTAGGGGGGGAAAGTTTTTTTTTTTTTTTTAAGGACTTTGTAGGTGTTTTATCTTCAATTGATCTTCAATTGATCAGAATCTCAATTGTGTTATTTTTTGCCAATCATATTCCTAAACATATTCATATTTCTGATCATCCTGAGTAATCAGGGGCATCTGACCTGTGAAGGACATGACGAAGACACAGATGGAGACGATCCAGGACACCCGGCTGTTCGTCTCTCCGAAATGGTTGGTCATGTCCTGCAGGAAGATGCCAAAGATCTTGATGATCCCATAGGTGAAAACCTCGACGAAGAAGAAGGCCACAGCTACGACCCAACCCCAGCCTCCGTCAGGGGCCCGTGGGTAAATGTTGGGTTTCATGCAGCTGGGCAGAGCGGGCATCGTTCCCTTCATGGTCGACTTGTCACGTCCTGTCTGAGAACCCGGGACAGTAAAGACATATATAGGTTAGAGGAACGTGTTAACAAAATCAGAACACTAATAAAGTTGATCAATCTAAGGGTTCATAACATCAGTCATGGAATTAAGTGTACACTGGACCTCAGACAGTGCTCAGAAAGCACGAGGGTCACCTGACACATATTCGCCCCCCCCTTGCTTCAGGTGTAACTCAAACCCTTGTATAAACCATCCTCCCTTTGGCACCCCTGAGAAACATGCCATGTTTCTTCTACTCGGGTTCAATTAGTGTCAAATACCATATCCAGACTACAACCATAATACTCTTTCTAATCTGAACAAGGAATGGCGGGGCATGCATGGAATGTGTGGAATAACATTCAAGTGTAAACTTTAGGAAGGTGTTCCCATCACGTGTATGTTCTGGTCATAATTAACACTGATACAGTTCTAGTCCTGTACATCAAACACAGTGTTCAGTCAATTATACGTCAGCTCTGTGCGTTGTTCATTAATATCATTAACATACTCATGAGCCGGATAGAGCTGCTGACGCAACCTAATGACGTCACTTATGGGCGGGGTTTACGCCAGGCGGCTGCCGTTAGAACTCACAGTGCTTATTTGAGAGAGGAACTGAGAGGGCTTTGCTTTAATTCTGTACAACTTTTACAACTTCCGGGGCCGTGGTTAGAAAAGTTAGACCGGGAACAAATAAGAAATATGTGCTTTTTATTTGACTATGCGGCTAACATGTCTAACATTATTAAAGGTTATATAAACGAGGCAGCTCAGGGTGCAAGAGAAGAGCATCATCTCACAGCACAGCAATGCGGAGCTTCTCTAAACACAAACCGGCTTCAACCAGTCAGCGCACGCACAACACACTCACTCATTCACACACACAATTTACTGTCAAGAGTTAGGACTAAATTAGCGCTTTCTGTCTGTGAGCAATCTCACCAAGGCACAGAGAGAGAGAAAGTTTTTTGTTTTGTTTTTTGACATTTAGACAAATTAGGGATACCACTGACTGACTGATTTCTCTCATAAAACGTACATTATACCCTCTTCATGTGATTAGGAACATATATGAGCTTAATTAGTGCGTCATAAAATGTTCAACATTACCTAAGATGTACTTACCAACAAAAAAATGATGACTAAGCAAAATCTCGAGAGCACAGAAAGCAGAAGCACCACCACCCCGGGCTAATGTCGTTACCTTCCTTTCAGCAACCTGACCAGCATCTTAACCTTAATCAGGTTGAACCTTAACTCTCTCTCACTCTCTCTGAGGAGAAAACCCGTGAGAACGCCGTGACTCCGGTTTGATCCAGCCGCCTCAAATGTCATCGCTCGCGCGCTCTCTCTCTTAGAAACAACTCCCGTTTTCCAGCGCGAGCATCACCGATCTAACCGGTTGGTCCTCGTGTTTCCCCCACACACTCTTTCTTTCTTTCCTTCTTTCTTTCTTTCTTTTCCTCCTCTACCCCTTCTGTGTCTCTTGGCAGATTTTTATACCGGCTCGAGCCGGTATTTGAGACGCGGGCACGCGCGCGCGCGCCAACCGCTACCGCGAGACGCTTGAGAGCCTGCGCGCGCCCGCGTCGAGCTTTCATACAGCCCTTTAGAGCGCGCGCCCGCCTGTGCACTGTGTAACAAGTAATATTAAAGAATATAATCTTACAAATAAAACAAAAATACTGCAATTTTTTTCTATAGAAACATATATTTAAACATTAGTTATACTGCTGATTAATTAATGTTTCTGTATTAGCTTGTTATGTATGAATTTTATTTAAACATGTGGGGGAAACGGATATATTGTACAGTATATTCACAAACTACAGGCAAGTTGGGAATGCCAGTTAGAATGATCTGCATGTTTTTGGACTGTGGGAGGAAACTGGAGTACCCAGAGGAAACCTACAAGGCACAAGAACATACAATACTATCGTGTATCCATCACAATAATTATTTTTTAATATAATTTCCATAAAAATTATGAACAAGTCAGTATGTTAATCTGTCTATTTAAGTTATACATATGGGCAAAATTATTTGGCCAAACCTGAATTGACATTGTATCCAAATGCATATACAAAGTGGAGTTGGTCCCCTTTTGCAGCTATAACAGCTTCCACTCTTCCTGGAAGGCTATCCACAAGATTTTGCAGTGTCTCTCTGAGAATTCCTGCCCATTCATTCTGAAGAGCATTTATGAGGTCAGGCACTGATGTTTGACAAGAAAGCCTGTTACAGTTCATCCCAAACCTCAATGCGGTTGAGGTTACAGGGCTCTGTGTTCGGGCCGGTCGTGTTCATCCACACCGAACTCTTCAAACCTTGCCTTTATAGTCCTCGCTTTGTGCGCTGGAGCACAGTCATGTTGAAATAGAAAAGGGCCTTCACCAATTTGTTGCCAAAAAGTTAATTTTAAAAAGTATAGCATTCTCCAAGATGTCTTAGTATAACACTGAAGCATTAAGATTGTCCTCCACTGGAGCTAATGGTCCTAATCGGTTGAAACACCTGAATCAATAAATCTATAAATCTTAATAAATTGTTAAATATATATGAAATGAAATAATTTTAACGACTGCATACTTTGTTGCAACCCCCTGATAATCTTTTTTGTTATTATATCAGGCTGGTTTAAAATAAATAAGTAATAATATTTTGAAGCATACGGTTTATTCACCTTTGATACTATTCAAAGACAAAAAGGTACAAAAATAATCACAAAAATAGCCTAAATCAATAAAATAATATTATTTATTTTCTTATAATAATTTTCTTATTTTTTTATTTATTTATTTTTACCTCACCCGACTATACACAGCTCTGTGACGCGCTGTGTGTTTCTGCAGTGATGACAGATACAGCTCTACATCCGGGGTCGCGCGCGCACCACACCGCAGTGGAGCACGAGATGCTAGCTCTCTGTGCGCGCGTGAGGGTTTGTACCGGGCAGAACAGGTTTATTCCAGTTCTGTTCTGTGCCACTGCCGCATGGGGAGTGAGACACATTAGTTCAACACGGTCCAATTTAACCCCCGTTTAATGCTTACGAGATGATTGTATTGTGCTTTTTATTCGTATTTTTAGTTGAGGACAAAACCAACTTATTTCTGAGAAAAGTTACAAGAATAAGTTTATGAACGCGTTATCACAAGGGACGCCGTCTCAGGTTGACGTCATGCGCATGCGCAGTCGTCTCAAAGGAACGGCTGATAAGGACTTATCTACAGTTTCAGAAGAACACCCTGTTAACTTTGCTGGTTCTTTCCTCACAATTAAGGAGAATAGGTTACGGCATGAATGAAGGCAATGTCAAGTGAATTTCACACACAAATAATGAATTATTTATTAATCACCAAATATATTTTTACATGGTCCCAGGGCCTCCTGGGATAGGCTCCATGCCCCCTGCATATATATACAGTTCTGTGTGGCGTAGTTGTTAGCACTGTTGCCTCACACCACCAGGTGCGGTTTCCCTCCCCAGGCCTGTGTGTATGGAGTTAGTTTTCCTGTTTTCCACATGTTTGGTGGGTTTACTCCGTGTAAACTCCAATTTCAAATTTCAAAGACATTCAGGTTAGGCTAACTGCAGTTCCCAAATTGCCCATAGTGTGTATGTGAATGACAATAAGGCATCGAGCTGGCAACCCGACCCCTTAAGTAACTGCCTATATCTTGAGGTTGGAGAGTATCCGTTGCCCAATGTGCCGGATGGCACATAAATGGCCATGTGGAAGGCCTGGGATTGTTTTCCACCCAATAATCAAACCCCGGTCACTGGGTGCAGTACCGGTCCCAAGGCCAGATTAAATGGGAGGGTTGTGCCAGGACAGGCATCCTGTGTAGATGCCAAGTTGTGTGTGGATCGGATGGTCCGCCGTGATGGGAGCAGCTGAAATTATATATGTATGTATGTATGTATGTATGTATGTATGTATGGTATTTGTTCTCACACATATATCGATGCACCTTTACTTTATTATTCGTATTCCAATGTCACATGTGTTTACCTGAATTCACACTTGCATATTCCAGAGAATAACATGTTGACATGACAAGCACAACGCCTCTGGGGTGAGCTCTGTCACTTGCCACCTCTGGCATCTTTCGTCTGTGTAAATGGAGTTTGCATGTTCTTCCTGTGCTTTGTGGTTTTCTTCTGGGTACTCTGGTTTCTCCTTAGCACGCACAAGACATGCACTGTAGGCTGACTGGCATTGCACATAGTGTGAATTAGGTATTAGTGTGAATTGAGTGTGTGTGTGTGTGTGTGTGTGTGTGTGTGTGTGTGTGTGTGCACTTGTGCCTTAAAAAGGGTTGGCATACCATTCAGCTTATACAATTTGTACCGTACGTTCCCAGGGATCAAATGGGAATTAATACGTGTGAAAAATTACATAAATTCTAAAAAAAAAAAAAATGCAACTACTGTATATTAATCTGGGTTTTGTGAATTCTGTTCATGACTCATACTGGACCGTCTCACATTGTTGTTACGTATGTTCATGTTTTACAGGAAATGAAGAAAGTGTCAGTGTTCATTTAAGCGATACATGAAATGTACAAAATGTGCCTCTCACTCCAAAGACGTTTTGTGTCTGACATTTGTTTATTTTTTCCCCCTTTTTTGTATTTTGCACTGGGGTCATGAAATTCGTTTACAAGTAAAACATGCTGAGTGTAATGTAAACCGCATGTCTGCGTCATCACATACTCACCTCGGTCAGCTTTTGTGGGGATCGTTGATGTGGTTAATGAGACTTAAAAATGCACAAAATGACAGAAGAGACATGTCACAAAGGTTAAATGAAGAATTGTACATTAATTTTAACTTGTCTGATAATATTGTACCAACTTGACTTGTAAGTTTGCCTGCTATTTTGAAAGAATGTTCAGGCACCAGTGATGTTAACCATCTAATGCTTCTTTGAACTACTTTGTACTTTGGATTTTCTGGCCAAACTATAACATTTAATGCTTTGGATAAAAGGTAAATTTACAGAGAAAATGGATTAGAATTCAGTATCTACTCAGAATTTTTGCAGCTGGACTGCAAGTCAATATTCGATTGAACATGATGTTGAAGATGATGCAATGGTGTGTTGCATTATGCGGACTGTGGTTCTTCAAGAGGTGACTTTGACCTCAGTGAGAATGTTCTGACATCCGTCATCCATTCTGTCCAATATTTTGGGGTATTTTTAATGACAGCTTGCATCATCTATTTATAGAGCTAAAACCCTTTTTTATGATATCTTAAGGAATTGGCTTGTTGAATCGAACTATACTAGAGGTTTGGAGGGAACATAGCGCATAGTGCACAAAGAGTAGCACAGACCGTGCAAAGTTCACAAAGAGTTAATGAATTACACAAATGAAGAATGACAAGCTATCCTAAACGTAGAGCATAAGCACCTCTACCTCCTTTAAATGCATCTGATACAAAATTATGAAGGCCTGAATTGTGGCCACATTAAATGGGCATGTATTTAAAAAATATGTTCAGACTAAATTGTTGAAAGAAGGTATGCTGTACCTGTAGCCTGTAGTCTCACCTGCAAAAGGCTGATTTTAACCTGGTTACTACGTTCACTTCAGTCTCCAATCAGCTTTCAAAGTGTGCCTTCAGTTTGTCTATAATAAAAAAACTCTTTGCAGATGAGATTGAAGACTTCTGTTTTAGATAATCATAAGGCTAATGTGTGATTAGTGTTCTTTGAGTTTATAGTACACATTATAATAAAGAAACTGTTAATGAACTAGCATTATAGTTAAATAACAAACAAGCATTATAGGAAAAAAGCTTAACTGCAAAATAGCATAACAGTAAACTGAATAATCACAAACTAACATTACAGCTGAATTGTCATAATCATTAATAAGTATCTTCCTGTATTTCATGGGCATTGAGGAGGTCAATAATTCTGACCAAATCTCTAACTTCATTTGCAGATACGTAACCCCAAACAAACACTCATTACTGCCCTTTGGCAAACAACCTGCCAAAGCCAAATATTGCTGATGCAGGATAACTACCTTGTACCTTGTTGTTGTGCTCAGTGTTGCCATGGTGTATGACGAAACTGTCTTCCACAACCTCACCTTAGTAGCAGAGTTTGGCTGTTCCTTACACAGTCTTAAGCCTTCTATTTGACTGGTGCTGTTTCAGTCAGGGGTAGCTCAGTGGTTAAGGCATTGGACGATGGTTCGGAAGGTCCCAGGTTCAAGTCCCACTACCACCAAGTTGTCCCTGTTTGGCCCTTGAGCCCAACTGCTCAGAGTATAATGAGATAAAAATGTAAGTCGCTCTGGATAAGGGCGTCTGCCAAATGCCTAGATGTAGATGTAGTTAATTACTGAATTTCAACCTACATATGAAATTTGATGATCATTAGCACCTGCTTGGTACAGTATAACTGGTTAATCATACACTTGACTCTGATCCCAAATCTCTGATTTTGTACAAGTGTGCAAGTCTTGAATTGATGCTGGTTTGAAGACAAAGGTTGGTCAAACCAAATATTGATTTGATTTAAATCTTTTTTTTTTTCAGTTTGCTCACTTTCCATTTGTATATAGATCAATATAAACAACAAATATACAGTATACATTTTTGAAAAGGATTATTACTTCACAGCATTGCTTCTCATCTGCCTAAAACCTTTGCAATAAGTTCGCACAAAAGATTTTTTGTAAATTATTATTATTATACAGATAAAACATGCTTGTTTTATCATAGCAATGCAAATCTGTCTCATCTGACCCAGAACTGCTCTCTGGTCTGAAATGGAGTTCAGGACCCCGGACAGCTCCGAAACGAACCCACCCTCTGTGTTTCCACACATTCTCTGGGATTAGCCCCTTCACTTCTGAGGAAATCCTGACTCACTTCCGCTTCTGGAAATACCGTGTGGCAGTGAGCCGATCTTCCCTCTGCCTGGCCTCAATCCTGAACCAAAGACGTCAAACGCTTTCAGCTCACTTCCTGTTCAGGAACTTTTCTCTGCCACATGAAAGGCCTGGAACTAAAATGATTACTTTGTTCCATTAAATTACAAGTCTCGCCTGGCCTACAGGCCAGGGCTAAGTGAATCTCCTTCCGTACTGGAATATTTTTGGAAAACCGATGTCTGGCCAGATTTATTTAGAAACAATTAATTCAGTCTGGTCATCACAGTCACAGAGAGTACACTGAAACCATCCAGGGATTCATCCATTCTGAGTCGTTCTCGTAAACCTGATTCATGAACAAAATATTTGTTTTCATTATTTTCTTGGAAATCTAATAAAATGTGTCATTCTAAGTGACCAGCGTGTATCAATGACCTACTTCTAATACTGTACATGATCTTGTGAGTGAGTGTTGATGTGCTGAAGTTTTCTGTCATGAGACATTTATTTAGTATTTATGGAAGGAGTCTCCACCATCAGAAAATGGTTTATAGTTACTGTCATGTACATGTAATAAGAACAGGACAAACCCTCAATGATGTCACCAGTAGGTGTTTTGAAAAGCGGTTCTGAAGCTACAGCTTGAGACCTCTGGTCGTCACTATCTTGGCAAAAGCTGACTCCACCTAAACCCCGGGTAATCCATAAATGGGCAGAACAAACAGAGCTGTTGTTTGGAATAAACATACTTAACCCAGTTATTACATGCTAGCTAGCTTGGCTTTAGCTTAGCTAAAATTCTAACATTAATTTAAATAGAAAGAAATGTGACTGACATAAATTGTTATGACAACGTTACTTTCCATTTGATTGAACGTTATCATCCATACCTAAACATCATCTAATATCAACTCCAGCATTTCTTGTTGTAAGTTACACTACTTCGATTCCAAGTTAGCTGGTTAGCTAAAGAAATATAAAGCATCAGACTTTTGCAGCTGTCTCTGAAAATAGCCACACCCCTAATTACACATAATTTTTTTTTACTTACAGGTTATCATAGTTGCTATGAAGACCAAAAGCTTTTTTTTTGTACCAGGCTGTAAACATGTATATTACTATCATACTGTTCTTTTCTCACAAATTTTTGCACTTTCACATTTGATAATTTTTCAGAAATGAGGGTTTCCCATTGGTTATAGCTGCTATTGCATTCTTGTAAGTGATAACAGAAGGTATCATGGATGTTCTACACCAATTAATGTACAATTAATGTTCCAAGTAATTTTGGAAAATAGAAATAAAAGCACAATCATTTGAGATCAGCAGTAATAAGAGAAGAATAAAACATTTCAGGGTCTGATTTTATTACAAAAAAAATTATTAATCTCAGCATGGTAACCCTCACTTTGCTTCATCACACCACACTGTAGTTTTATAGACTGTAGATTATAATATTTTAATAGAAGCCTTCAAGTGTTTTATTCCTTACTTACTTGGGTTCAGGAAAACATGAATCTCCACATCTAATGAGTGCTGATTTGGTAAAATAACATTTGAAAGATAGAACATTATAGAAAAAAGAAATTGATTCTGAGCACACAATCCTGGACTCCTCCAGGCTCTGATGTAACAGAAACAGAAAGTACCACCTCCATGTTGGCTGCTTGTCCTTTATCTATCTCTGGCTGTTACACAATGGTTTTGTTCAGGATGGGCTTGTCTCGTCTCTTCGAATTCCCTCGTTGCCTTGTCTCCTTGTTTTGAATTCCGTGGCTGTTTGTTTCAAGTTCCTTAGTTCCCCTGGTTTCTCATGTATAATTCTCTTGTGCCCTTCTTTCCTTGTTTTTAGTTTCCTAGTGACCTTGTTTCATTGTCTCTAGATTACTTCTACATTTCTGCACTGCTCTTTTTCTCTCTCCTATGTCTCTAATTATTTAGTTCTTCTTGTCTCTTTGTAATTTTGACGAAAAGGTCTCTGTTTCTATTTCTTAGTTCTCATCATATCCATTAGACTTATTTGTTTGCCTCTATGGTTTAATAACCATCTGTTTTCTGCTTCAATGTACGTAGTATTTATTGATTGTTTCACCTGGACTTCCCAATATAGAAGTTACCCTCGTTTTCTAGTGCTCTTGGGCTACTTGTTTCTAGTTCATTTGTTTTCTTTTTGTTTTGTTTTCTTGTGTCCTTGTTTCTAATTCCTATAATCCTCCTTTTCTTTCCGATTACTGGCTTTGGAGTGCAATGATCTCCGCTGAACTTTAATAAAGCTGTAGATTTGTATCATAGTATAATAATAATAATAATAATAATAATAATAAACAAGCACATATCTGGCCATATTTACTCTTAAATTTAATATACATAATAATTATATATAATCATATGTAATTACTGTATATATAAAATAATAAAAGTAGTATTTAGCTTAAGCGTGAGTGCACGGGTTCCATCAGCCACGCTGGCGGTGCAAGAGATGGATTCAGTCACTTTATAGGTTGTGACATGTGTACAGTAGTGATGTTTAAAACTGTTATTATGGTATGTAATGACAGGGTGACGTTTTGCAGAACCAGCTCGCTGCTCTGTATGGCTTTCTAAACAAATCCTACGAACACACCGCCTCGAAAAAACAATACATTAAAGTCCAGGTTCAAGTTCACTCACTCACTCTCACTCACTCATCATCTATACCGCTTAATCCTGTATTCAGGGTCACGGGGGGCCTGGAGTCTATCCCAGGAGACTTAGGGCACATGGCAGGGTACAGCCTGGACAGGGTGCCAATCCATCGCAGGGCACAAATACACACACTCACTCACTCATTCACACACTATGGGAAATTTGGGAACGCCAATTAGCCTAACCTACATGTCTTTGGACTGTGGGAGGAAACCGGAGTACCCGGAGGAAAACCACCAAGCACAGGGAGAACATGCAAACTCCATGCAGACAGAGACGGGAATCGAGCCCGGCCGGGGACCGAACACGACGCTAGCGGTGAAAGGCGACAGTGCTAACCACTACACCACCGTGCCGCACAGGTTCAAGTTATTTTTATTTTTATTTTTTTTTACTTTACTGGAAATTTAGCTGGTTTAGAAAATCTCCTAAAGACAGAATTTGAGTAGTAAGGCTCCTTCCTAATGGTTGCTATTTGTTTATGTACATGTACACTGAAAATCGAGGTATTTTAATAAATATATTGATGCTCGCTGGAAGGTTCTATGCTTGGAACGCGGGGTCAGGTTGTTGAGTGGAGGTTGAAGGGAGGTGAACGGCGCTTATACATACATACAGTGCATCCGGAAAGAACTCACCGCGCTACACTTTTTCCCCATTTAGCTATAGTACAGCCTTATTTCAAAATGGATTCAATTCTTTATGTTCCTTAAAATTCTACAAACAGTGCCCCAGAATGACAACGTGAAAGGAGTGATTAAAAATAAAAAACAGTCCACTCTGCTCATCTGGACCTTCAATGCTGCAGAAATCGTTCTGTACCCGTCCCCAGATCTGTGCCTCGATACAGTCCTGTCTCAGAGGTCTACAGACAATTCCTTGGACTTCATGGCTTAGTTTGTTCTTTGACTTGCACTGTTAACCGTGGGACCTTATATAGACAGGTGTGTGTCTTTCCAACTGAATCTACCCCTGGTGGACTCCAATCTAGTTGTAGAAACATCTCAAGGATGATCAGTGGAAACAGGATGCACCTGAGCTCAATTTTGAGTGTCATGGCAAAGGGTGTGAATACTTATGTACGTGTGATATTTCCGTTTTTGATTTTTAATACATTTGCAAAAAAAATCCAAACAAGCTTCTTTCATGCTCTCATGCTGGGGTATTGTCTGCAGAATTTTGAGGAACATAATGAATTGAATCCATTTTGATATAAGGCTGTAACATGGCAAAATGTGGAACAAGTGAAGCGTTGTGAATACTTTCCGGACGCAGTGTAGCTAGAACTAGCCAAAATAATGTTAGAGCGCTATATGCGACAGCGCTAACCATTGTGCCGGCCAAATCTAAAACGAACAAGTCTAATTTCAGGCATTTTACTCATTTCACGCTTGATAAGGCCTTTTAAGTCAGGGTTATAGTGTTTATAACAAAAGTGTCCAGTCTCATCCAGAAAGCGCCGGTTCGGGTGCAGGTTTTCATTTCAACAAAAGACACACCACACCTTTCGGTCTGTTGAAAGCCAAGCTCATCTGATTCAACATACTGTAAGGTATCAGGTGTGGCTCTGGCCTAACTGGAATGAAAACATGCAACAACATCGTCGATTTGGCGATAAGATCACTGATTAATATTCAGGAAGGTTCCTGGTTTCCATCTTTGACGCTTACACAAGTTTCCAGGTTTGGTTTGTACGTCCCCTGACTTCGGCCAGGTCGTTCACCAGGATGTTGCTGCTCATCTGGAATTTGGTTGCTGTTGGTAAAATAAAGAACCCAAAAGAACCTTGCAGCTGACACTTGAAAGTGTCTTATTGGTTTGCATCTTTTAAACACTCACTCATCATCTATATCGCTTAATCCTGTATTCAGGGTCACGGGGGTCTGGAGTCTATCCCAGGAGACTTGGGCCATAAGACAGGGTACACCCTGGACAGGATGCCAATCCATCGCAGGACAGACACAGACACACACACACATTACCGCCAATTTGGGAACGCCAATTAACCTAACCTACATGTCCTCGGACTGTGGGAGGAAACCGGAGTACCCGGAGGAAACCCACCAAGCATGATGAGAACATGCAAACTCCATGCACACAGAGACGGAAATCGAACCCGGACCCTGGAGGTGCAAGGCGACAGTGCGAACCACTACACCACCGTGCCGCCATCTTTTAAACAATAAACACTAATATAATGGTTTGAAATGATTAAGAATTTCTGAAAACAACAAGCACAAAGATGAATTGAGTTGTGTTTAAGATCTGATGCTTCAAAAAGTACAAAATGTCTTAGTATTAAGGCTACAAAGTGACTGTGATTGTCTGGCTGATCTTCTGTACATCGGCTGTCGGTCCAGAGGTCCGGTTCCATAAAATCCTTTGAGATAAGCGACTATCATGATGAACATTAGTTACTATTTAATCCTTAGCTGTTAATAATTTATTTATTTACATCAATTTGAACTGGATATGTTCTGACTAACTTTGTCCAGGTTCCGGGTCCGATTCCCGCCTCAGGGTCTGTGTGCATGGAGTCCTGCATGTTCTCCATGTGCTTGATGGGTTTCCTCCGGGTACTCCGGTTTCCTCCTACACTCCAAAGACGTCCAGATTAGGCGAACTGGTGTTCCCAAATTGGCCGTAGTGTGTGAATGAGCCTGTTAGTGTGTGTACTGTATACTGTATGTGTGTGTGTGTGTGTGTGTGCCCCCACTCAGTCCCGGGTGTATAAACTGTTGGCTCCAGGCTCCCTGTGACCATGTATACAGGATAAAGTGGTACAGTATAGAACTTAAATAGTCCAAAACGAAATAAAAACTTTGGTTTTGAATAGTAAAGTAAGAATACATGCATACTTGTCTTTTCATTCATTTTTATACATTTTGTTTTTGCCATCCACCTTAAAACAAAAGAACTATTGTTTCTACGACTCTTTGGATCGCTGTATATAATTGGATAAAACATGACAGACGATCGACTATAGCGGCAACCTTTATCTTTTTGAAAATTTGTCTCAATGATCCGAGCGAGAGTCTCCGTCCACTGAAATGGTCGGGACCATCATGACCCTGCTCCACATGTAGTAAACCCTACTGGCTGTTCAAAATGTCAATCAAATGGCACCTATTTCAAGAAATCTAGTGTGAATCTCAGACTTCATTAGATTTTATCAGGTTCATCAGCAGGGTGCGAAAGAGCGACCTTGAAAATGATTATCTGAGTTCAGACATGGAGCTAAAAGATAATGAAGATACACACCACCTGCTGCATTTTTAATTATCTGTGACTACAGCCTGGTGTTCACGCGTCTATCAAACCCTAGGAATCACACCTAGAACCCTAGAGCCGATACGAAAGCTCTGTAATGTGTGCCTGAATTTGACTCCGGCGGTTCTGACATTTAGATAAACCCTGATAGAGACAGAAACTAACGACAAACAATTATGATGGTTTAGCAACCTGTCTAGACAGAGTGAGATAATATACTCTTTTGAATCGCCCCAGGGTATTTTGGGTGAGATATTTGTACTGTACGCTCTGAAAAAGGACATGATCGGCGCATAACCGGTTCCTCTTCTCAGCTTGTCCTCTCGATGTGTTCCTGGTTCTCAGGATTCTTCTACCTGTTCCAGAACATCCTGTACACTCCAAGTCTCTGAAGAAGAACCCAGGAACTACAGTAACTGGAGCAATAAGGAATACAGGACAGTAATACAAGTGGGTGGAGTAACATATGCCACAGTGCACAAAATCCATCCAGGAAAAAAGACATAAGAAAATAAAATTGGACGTTCAAGTCAAACCGGGACTGGTGATGACATATCTGGTGAACGAAGGCATAAAAGCGGGATTATATAGAGAAATAAAGGGTGTTTACTCTCAGAACTGTGTTTCTGTTCGTAATTTGACCTTTGATTTGTGAAACCTAGCGCATGGTGATGTGTTGATGCGTCGTCCTTTTTCTATTGTGCATGTTTAGAGGTGGAATGAAATAAAAGGAGTTTGAGGTATGAGGAAGAGCATTTTCTGAGGGGTATTTCGGCTGGAGAGTTAACACACACACACACACGCACACACACACACGCATCAACTTTGCGGGAGATCTGAGACCTGTTAAAGAAAAACTAACACAGGACCTTTAATCGCTCAGCTCCAATCACAGCCTTGTAGTTCAATATTCTTTGTTTACATTTCTATATTACTTATATTATATAACATAATCATATATTGTAATGAATAACTCTAAATGTCATGCCGTTATAGGAAAACCGTGTGAAGCACAAATAAGATAACACACTCAAATCAGTCCAGACAAGAGAAGTGCTTTGCATAATTTTATTCATATGTTCTATAGATTCTTTTTTTCTTTTTAATTTTTTTCCATTTTTTTGGTCTTCCAGCAATTCTGCGAAATACAAATAAACTCATAGGCACGTACACATTTAAAAAGCACACCCTGCTGTATTAGTGTTCAGGATGATGATGTGTAAACATGGTATTAATACATTAATACAGCACATTAAAAACAACAACAACAAAAAACCTATTTGCATCTGTAAATATGACAATGTTTAAAAAAAAAACAACAACAGAAAAAAACAGAATTAGAATTGACTATAATATAATATAATATAATATAATATAATATAATATAATATAATATAATATAATACGATGCTACAGTTTTACATCTTCATGAATCGTGTGTGGTTTCCGTGGCTACGGTTTGTTCATGCATATAACACACCCTTCAGGAGAGCGAGCGACAAAGACCACGCCCTCCCGATGCTTTTTCTGCCCGTGAGGTGTTAGCACCCTGAAATGAGTCGGATTAGTCCGCATAGTGGGTTAATTATTCCTGAAACGAGCTAATTAGTCCCGGCTCGTGGACCGAGGGTCGTCCCGCTCCGGCTTGAAGGCTCTCACGGACGGCCGGTTCTGCCACGACGGGATCCGCCAAGACACCGATTTATCTACCAGAAACCAGAATCACAAGAAAGTTTTTATTGTTGTCTCGTGCTCGGGTGTGTTATAGACAAAATGACAAAGAGTGCAGCAGCAGGAGTGTGTGTTCCCAGCACCATCACTACTAATCTCACGTGCCAAAAGAATACACAAACAATCCCTGTGTTTTTATTCCCGTTCTTGACGTACCAAGCCACTAAAGATGTGGCACCACCCATGTTGACCCCAAAATCGAATTAAAAAAAAATTTTTTTTTTAGCTATATACTGTATGTTTGCATTTGAGGTGGTAAAATGTTGCCGTTCCTCTATAATCCTACAGGTGGCGCACTCTAAACTATTCACACATGGACAGGCAGGACACCGTCCTGTGTGGTACGAGCAAATTATTTGCTATATTTGTTTAGAGTTACAATTTAAAAAAATAAAATAAAATAAAAAAGTAATATTGAATCAGCATATTTATAAAATTGTGATACTAACAGAATTGCAATACAAACTGAATCTGCCTCTGCGTATCGCGATAACATCGTATCGTCTGGTCCCATCCGTACTACCCAAGTGTCTGCCTGCATCAGGAATGAATCAATGAATGAATTAATGAGCGAATGAATGAATTAATGAATGACGCTTTTTATTCCTGTATAGTCGCCAAATATCCCCGAAACAAGTTATTTCCTTTTATCCATTAAATCTCCGCAGCTTTCTTTAAGCTTCATTCCGACAGCAGCCTCGCTTTTCCTTTTTTCTTGTTACAAAGCTCTGACACTGGAGACACCTTCCCATAAAATGTAAAAATAAACATCTCCTCAAGTAACATTTTCCGAATGTGGCCTCAGACGTGTCCCTGTGAACGAGATGTTGCTATAGAAACGATGACGCCGTGATCCGTGGCTGCACTAGTGTCTGAGCTGACCAATCAGGAACGAGAACTCGACAAAACGTTACTCAAAACGGTCTGATCCGAACTCCACAGCGAGATTTTAGTACTTAGTTTTGCTAACTACTGTAGCTAGTTTTAAAGATTTGTAGTCCTTTCTTAGGCAGCAAGACGTAATCACACTTCCCTGTCCGGACACAGTTTGACTTGATAACTAGCGAGCATTGTTTTGCTGGCTTTTAGTATCAGTGTAAACAGTTCTGTCACTTGTCATATGTGAATAAAGGGGGAAAAAAACTAAGCACATACAACTAAAAAGATATTGTTTGAAAATATGAAGTATTTAATTGCTCACACTGCAGCAATGCCTTCTGGGTAAGAGCGCTGCTGAAAGATCGAAAGGAAGGACTAAGTGAGGACTCGAGTAGAAAGAAGTGCACAGAGTGTGTTTAAGACAGAACGGAGACACATAATGGTCACTGACTTGGAATTCAAGTGTCTCTAAGAATGCCACTTGGGTTGCCAGACTGAGTGGTTTTCCCTCAATCAATCAATCACTCAATCACGATATGTTTTTTTACCTAAAAGGAAACTAAATAATTTGACCAAATGTGCAACCATTTAAACGTTTACTACAACTG
The DNA here is from genome assembly GCA_003987875.1 of Clarias batrachus. Classification (NCBI taxonomy): domain Eukaryota; kingdom Metazoa; phylum Chordata; class Actinopteri; order Siluriformes; family Clariidae; genus Clarias; species Clarias batrachus. The sequence continues at coordinate 155,274 of QMIH01001006.1, forward strand.
GAACAAAACAAACAAGTCATTGATCATTTGCTTCATTTTGACATTTACACTGAGCTAAAAATCTGGATGAGGGCATTGGTGGGTTTCTCTGCTGCCCTGCAGAAGGCCCGGGTTCAAATCCCACCTGATGCCCGAACCCAGACACTGGATGCAGTGCCAGTCCCAAGCCAGGCGACCCGTCTATGGGAGCAGTTGAAAGACCAACAACGACAACAACAACGGATCTAAATACTTGGAAAGCTGTACACGGTAATAGTTACTTGGGTCAGACCTTGATGACTTAATAGCTACAGTTTTACAATATCTTAAAATTACTCCTTGTCACGCTGTACATCACGAAGCCAATAAAACTTTGGCCAAAGTGTTCTTGTGTCAGATTACAGAGCAAATGATAGACGTCCTCAATCATCGATAAACACGAGCATTGTTCAGAGTAATAATGAGGTCACAGAGGAGATGCTTCTAACCATTTTGTTTCCATCCCAACAGTGCTGTGTTACGTGTGGCCGTCATGACTTTCCCGTGATCCTACACCGCTGTTAGACGAGCGTCACAGCACCTGAGATTTCAAATGCAATATTTCTCAAACTTGAAGATATTCAGAAGTTGGTTGTTGGCCGTCTTTTGTCGCAACGACGAACAAATGTTTTTTTATTTGATGCCAGAACTAAAGACATCAAACACGTCCAGTTAAATTAGAACGAGAAGAGAAGAGTTTCTTCTGTGGAAGGGCTTTTTGATTGTATTTCTGTCCGCCTGAGTAAGAAGGCGTGGTGTAAGAGATGTTCAAAACGACTTGCGTCGGTTTACGTCGTCATTTGATTTATGTGCCGCACACACACACAGAAACACACTGTGGACTTTAACACAAACATACTGTGTAAAAGTCAACAACCACTATTTTGTTTGCAGGAAAATGCCAAATATTACAGTACAGACGTTGAGCTGTAACATGTGTAAACATTGTCTTTGTAATATTGAGCTTTCGGTGTTGACCTTCAAAAATAAATACTGAGTGACGTGCCTGAAAATGGAATTAATAGACCGTGTGTATTCTTCCATTAACCATGTTTGAAATTAGAGCGGATACCTCGGGCTTGAGAATTTTCACCTCAAGAGCTAAATGTTAAGATTAAATTCTTATTCACAAAATTTTCGGCATACATGAGACCAAGCGGGTCGCGCACACTTCCGGTTGCATGTACTTCCAGTAGCTGATCAAAACCTGTTTGCGTCAACGGAAAGTGAAACAAGTTTACTTTTTTTTGTTGTTTGTTCTGTTTTTTTTTATATATACAGTGGAACCTCGGATTGCGAGTAACTCGGTTTACGAGTGTTCCGCAAAATGAGCAAAGATTTTTCATAAATTTTGAATTGCAAAATGAGCATGTCTTGGTTTACGAGTGCCAAGTTTTTTGACACCGATACACACACACTTTCTCGCCTTTACACACCCTCTCCCCGACTTCACACAGACACACACACACACACACACACACACACACACACACACTCTGCTCTACACAGAAACTCTGCTTTGTTGCGATTCTTTTCAAAGGTAAGGTGCTGGTTAATTTGTTTTGTTTTGTTTTACTTTACAGCAGTGATTCCATTAGTGTGCACTCACGCGAATGTCATTAGAGAGATTTATTTTTTCCCGTTAAAACAGTGTTTCCGTTGTGTGTGTGTTTGTTGTGAAACTTAAAAAACAAGGTGGGGGGAGGGAGGAGGAGTTTTACTGTGTAAGACGAGGCAAGGGAAGGGGCTAATTCCACACACACACACACACACACAAACACAAATACACGGCGCCTGCGCGCTCAAATGGAAACACTTAACTGTTGGGATTTATTTTAACTTTTAATTTTAATTTCATTTAATTTTTTAAAAGGTAAAGTGCAGGTTAAATTGTTTTATTTTTACTTTACATATTGTATCAATTATTTTTCTGTATTTTTTTTTTTGGGCTGTGGAAAGAATTATTTGAGTTTTCATTATTTCTTATGGGAAGGTTTGATTTGGTTTACACTTCCGGAATGAATTATGCTCATAATCCAAGGTTCCACTGTATTTTACTTAATTAAAAAGTTTTTTCAAAACTTCTTTATTGTTTTTATTGTAATTATTAGTGTTGCAAATTAATAATATTGATGATATGTTTGGGGGGCTGGAACGGATTATCTGCATTTACATTATTTCCTAGAGGAAAATGCGTTTTACATTAAGAACTTCCCACTGGAACAGATTAAATTCTTCAGATTAAATGCACAGCATCTGCAATGCTCAGAAATAAAACAAAAATTAATTTTGTAAATGAATTGTTTACTCTGAAATTTAATCGTTATTTCAATCCTTTTGAAGATTTTTTTTTTTTCAAATCTGCAAGTTAAAACTCCAAACTACCTCCCAAACCATAAACGCCTTACTGACTTTTGGCATCGTTTCATTTCGTACGTATTTTAACCCTAATGTTCAGATCTGTGATGCTAACTAACTATAGCGAGTTCAGAATTCCACCTCCCGCTGCACCACACACACCTACCGAGCAATGACCTGTTTTGAACATAGACCATTCTAGAAATCTTCCTGGATTTATTTGATTTTCTCTTAAAACCATGAAATATCTCTGCAGCTGCACAGTTCACACTGATGTCCGATTATTATATTAAACTATATACAATATCGCACAACGAACATCCCTTGCCTGATAACGGAGACATTATGGACATTTTAAAATCAGAATGAAAATGTTTGAGGGGTTTTGTTTGATAAATAGGATTTACATGACTGAGGGTAAAATATAACACATATGCATAATAATTAAAAATGATCTGTTTATCATTGTAGCTGAAAAAGAGAGATATAGGTTTAAAAAAAATGTCTTTGTTAAGATGTCTGTAAAATGTTTGTAAAAATATATATCTTAGTGATATCATATTATCTTCATCTCTCATCTTACTTCCACTCACACCTGCCCCAAGGTGGAACCGCCCGAACATGATAAACCCTCCATCAGGACTGAATATCAGTGATTATTGCTGTAAAATCTAAACACACACAGCCCGAGGCACAGAGACTAAACACTGCACTAGTGTACAGAACACACACACACACACACACACACACTGCTGTGTTTTGGGGAAAACTGGTGACGAAGGGTCGAGGGATGGTGGTGGCGGCGGCGGCTGGGTTTAGCGATTCGGATGGAGTTTTAGTGATTCGGATGGATTTTATGGGTTCTGAATGCTCACTGGAGGAAACTCGGTCTCGTCGTCCAGACACACGGGACCGGCGGCGAACTCGTGCTCGGGAATCACCTCGCCCTTCATCACCCCGCCGTCCTCGGAATATCCTGAGTGGAAAGACACACACACACACACAGATTATACAGGCAATCCCTTCGACCTTTGAGTAACCAGAGAAACTCAGGAAAGGACTCGCTCCATCACGCTAGCAAGCTTCTGTAGCATTAGATCAGGCTTCTGTAGACTTTATATACAGCACTGTGACTGATTTACTCTCACTTAACTGAGAAATAAAACACTTCCGGTGTGCTGCTCTAGGACGGGGTACTGGATTAAAGTTTCAAAATGTTCGGTCAGTAACATTTTCTTCCAGGCGGGGTCTGAATTCCATGTTTGTGTTGGGATTTAGATCTCCATATATGCAGTTATTAATAGTCCGCTGCATTTCAAGGATATTTATTGTTGGTTTTTAGTGACTACATTAAACATTTATCTTTATCAGTCTTCATGGTCTACTTTCCTTTTCTTGGAGTAAGCCAAGCCAACATCACCACCAAGTTGCCCCTGTTGGGCCCTTGAGCAAGGCCCTTAACTGCTCAGATCTATGATGAGATAAAAAAATGTAAGTCGCTCTGGATAAGGCCGTCTGCCAAATGCTATAACGTAAATGTGTTTTTGTTTCTTCCGCACACTCTGTGCGAAAAACACGATAAATTATTCTGTTGATTGTCTCTGTTGTGAAAAAAGCACTAAATTACTGACATATTAATTATATTTATTTGAAAAGCATTAGGGTCCTGATAGCACTGTCACTTGGTCCAGATCCGGAACGCGGATCGCCATTTAGTGATGCCTGCTCTGGGAAAATAAATCGACGACCGGGTGATGTGATGAAGCAGAAGTCACTATTGTGTGTTGAAAAACATATCTCTTAAGCCTCAATAGCAATTTGTCAAAAAATTATTGTTTTATTCATGAAAGAATAAAATCGTTATTCTAATCCGTTTGCGGATTGTCGATCATCTCTGAAAGGGGTCAGATCTGCCGTTATTAATAGTACTAATATTACCCCAGTCCCTCTTTCTCCTGCCTGTCTCTTTCCTTCTTCAAGTTAATAATAAAAAAATCGTTAAATGAAATCAAAAAGATCATGTAAACTTTGTAAAGCTCTGAAACTGGAGACTCCTTCCATACAGTACATATCAAATAAACACCTTCTTGCAAAAAAAAAAAAAATCATTTATGTGATACATCTGCTGTACAACTTGTCAGAGCCTCTGAAACACCCCGACTAATCAAAGGATCACAAAAGTTCGGAATAAAATCAATAAAAAAAGTATAGCTATAAACTATGAACTATAGCTGTAATTTTCTAAATGCAGAACTCCTTAATGGAATAATGATTATGTCACTTTTCCGGGTATGCCGTGTGTGTGTGTGTGTGTGTGTGTGTGTGTGTGTGTGTGTACCGGTTAGCTTGGCAGAGTCGGGTCCGCTGGTGCCGATGGCCGCCGTGGCAGCGTAGGAAGGAGCCACTGTTCCTTCGGACGTCTCGGCCTTCTCTTCCGATCCTAAGAGCCTGGGGGTCAAAGGTCAGTCAGACACACTGGAACAAATCAGGTGACATTAAAAACTATGAATCTTAGCAAATGAACAAGCGGAACTCATGTTTCAAGTCTTGCGACTGCCTTGTACACCCTGAACGCCCTTAAACAGCAGGTCACCTGCTCATCTGGTTTCATTGTCATTGGCGAACATCTATGGAATAAAGGGAATGATACACCGTTCACGCTGTTATGGGGAAATAATCACGTCCGAGGTGGTAAGACTAACTCCACGCCGTGTCAGTTCACATCGCACCACTCCTGCCTTGATTATTTTCCTGTACACAGCATGACGCGGCACATTTGCTTCATTGCGTAACACCGAGAACAAAATACGAAATGTGTGTGAATTTTTCTTTCATGTTTTCAAACCGAACGCTGCAGGATGTGAAATGAGCTTCGGGAGAAACTGGACAAAGTGTACGGAGGTGGTCACGTATTAGTGTAAGCACAGGTCAGTTTCATTAACGTAGCAAAGGGTTTAGCGCACTGAAGAGCGACAGCACACCCTAGTGGTGACCGGCTGAAGCACAGCGTGTCGTCTCGGTGGTTTGTTTTGCCACAGCTCTCGTGATTGTTCATTTTCTAGTGTGATCGTTGTTAAAGTGCTTAATTTCATTTCATGTTGGTTCAAAAAAGATAAAGAAAAGGTTATTCATGTGTGTGCACTTTTAAACTGCTGGTGTTTTCACTTGGCTTAAAGCCTCCACAGATATCAATCCACAGCCTTTGCATTTTTATTATATGAAAAGTTCTATAGACTCAGTTAAACATCTCTCTTCCTTGCTTTTCATGATTCTTTTTTTTTTTCACATACGGTAAATCACTCTGAACTGCAATAGTTAAAACCACGTCCGTTTACAAGCTAACGTTTTAACCCCTTGTCGAGTCCCAGGAACCGGAGCGTGACAATGCAGGTGCGAGCGGAGCAACCCTTACCTACAGTACATCAAGACACCACCTTTTGTTGTTCGCTCTCACCTGTGGGTGTGTACCAGCGTGCACTCTCCTCCATCCTGAGGGTCAATGTTATAAATAAAGAGCTGCCCTTCGGACGAGGCTACAAGGAGCCGTGGAAGCTTCTGGATTCTGAAACGGGAAGAACATGATACAGCATGGAATATATAATGCACCATAACAACAAGGTCATGACAGGAAGTGTGTTCCCACAACATAACATGTGACATGGTGGCGGGCGGCTGTGTGCTTGTTGCTCTTGTGCATTGGTTTGTGCGTGTCAGCATGTGAACCCTCACGTTGTTAAAGTGCAGGTGTGTTTGTGTCCGTGCGTGTTGAGGCGGACCGTTGCGAACGCCCGATCCTGACTCATCATTCCTGAAACCTGTGCCGGAAGGTAGCTGCTCGCTGCCGAAAACATCTTGCCCACGTACGCCGACCACGAGGGGTTGTCCTCCTCTCTACTGCACACACGTCAAACACCAAGGTGAATGAAAGATCCTCAGCTTGCTTTTATAATGCATTCGTCTTTGTACTGTATGTATCTTGATTTATGTGTGTGTGTGTGTGTGTGTCATTAACCCTACCCGTGTCCATGCTGCTCCAGTTTAAAAATGTGGACCGTCTCGGTATTGCTCGAGGCGCACAGGAACTGAGCATCGGGACTGAAGGACAGAGAGCTGATGTTCACGTATCTACGCATGAATGCACACACACATACACACATTTAGCACGCATACAAACAAAAACTGCTCTAGAAAACTTAGAATAAACAGAATAAACTCTGGGCCAGGTGGCGAATTCGACCTTTTCATTCCTCTGCGAAACTCAAACAGCCTCTGTCCCTCTGGAATGGAGAACACTCGGATCACTGTGCCCTAGAAAAGTACAGTACGTTAATCCCTGGCTATGTGTGTGTGTGTGTGCATTGTATATACTGTACAGGATTGCCCTTGGATCCACAGACATTTCTCCTTATATGATCATTTCACATTTTCTTTTAACCGAGAACTAAAAACTAAACTGAACGAATCCCAACACCACTTGAATCTTTTCTCTGAGCTGGAACAACATCAGTTCTGAGACATTAAGAAATGCTTAACGTTCCTGTGTTTAGCATCTACACAGTGTCTACTACGTTTAAAAATCGTCTGGCTATGAATCCAGACTTTGGGTTAGTTGTGTGTGCGCGTGTGTGTGTGTGTTTACCCTCTCTGAGGCGCTGGCCAGTTTGCTGCCCGAGGCGTTGAAGGTGATGGCGGCTAACTGACTATCATGAGCTGGAATCACGGTCACCGTGTTCTGTGGGTGGAAAAACAAAGACAAGAACATAAACATGACCTCAGTTCTTGGAGCTACAGTAACTCTCAGAGATATTGTGAACAGTTACGTGTTCGATAAGGTATTAGTATTAGTAAGAGACGTTTTATTATAATTTATGTGCACCAGTCAGACCAATCATGCATGTAGACGATTTGTTTTATTGCAGACTTTTAGCAAAACAGCTAATTAGCACGATCAGGAATTCAGATAGGATAGCTACTGTAATTAATAATATCTACAGACCAAATCTGTAGCCACAATGTACGTCTCCAATCCACTCAGAATAACACGAAATAAAACGCAACATCTGTCAAGGTGTAATTAGCATCTTCAACCAGTAAGATTATACCGCTAAACTATTATACCCTAAAGAGTATACCGCTATCGTGGTGCGTTTACCAGACTGTTAGCGTCGTAGAGGATGATTTCTCCGATGGTGGCGCTGCCGGGGTACGCAAGGTAAGAATTGGAATGGTTGATGGAGAGAGCGCAGAGACCTGCAGAGGATCACACAGAGTTTAGGACATGGCTCTTTTACAAAAGGTGTTCAAGTCAAACCAGGATTGTGGTTGTGCATAATAGCAGAACGCAACTATCCAAATAAAAACTCCTTTCATTTCTCTACATAACATACTATTTAGATGTTTTAATGTGGCCTGTAGACTCTGTGATTGAAGTCATTCAATTTCGATCACTTTTACACCTTCACTCATGAGAGATTTCATCACAAGTCTGGGTTTGACTTACATATTATAAGCAGATCGAGTGTACAAGGTCATGGGTGTACAATCATATTAATAGTTACAAAAACAGACCAACGCTAAGACTATCAGAAAAAGTGATCACTTAAAAAAAATTCCCTGAATCAAAAATTATTCTACTGTAAATATTATTTTTATTCTCTCTATTTATATTCTTTTTTATATTCTTTCTATTTTATTTTACATTCTTTTTAGATTATTTTATTTACTTCTTAAATATATGTACAAGTACATAATTACTGATTGAAAATTTATAATAAATACTAACAAACTGTCATGGCTGAGATACATATAAGTTTAAACACATTAAGAGTTCTTTAAAAAACAAATGACACATTAGAAAATGAAATATTCAGATATGGCTGATATAAACAAACAAAAAAATGTAATAATAACAATCAATCGTAATTTTCCACTTTTTGACCGGAAGTGGTGCAACAGAAATGCATTTGTTCTATTATCTGGAAATTGCAATTCGGATTAAACCCAAAGATGCCTAAACTAACCATCGACATGAATTAAATGACCCAAACTATTTTCTACTATAAGGGTGGGAGGGACCACCCACTCTCTCCTCTATCAGTCAAACTGGCACTAGACAATCATGGGCATCTATGTGTAGGTTCATCTATTCAGAAGAGGGCAGATAGTGATTTCCACTAAGCGGGTCACAGCACCCTGTGACGCAGCACAAACAGCAGTTTAAAAAGGTGTTGACACTGCTTTCACATGTTTTAGCGAAATCACGGGTTAACCTTTGCTCTCCCCCCCCCCAACACACTCCACGGTTGCTAGCTGCTGTGTGATACGACACTCCATGAGGTTGAAAAGTTTATAAAAGCACGATTAGAGTTATTGTGTTGTGAAATGTTCTGCATGAGGGATCTCAAAGCGAGTTGAACAAAGACACAGCGCTGTTGTTCTCTTCGGGGGCGCCAATAATTTAGAAACTTTTTGTTATTGTAGTCCATCCTCCAAAATTTTTTTTTTCACTTCTCACAACAAAACCACTCAACACACACACAAACACAACTTTCCGTCTCACCTGAGGGGTTGGGCGGTGTGTTCAGAAGAGTCTTCAGAAGCTTCATGTCCTTTATGTTATGGATGTAAATGGACTCTTCCAGACAAACCACCAGTCTCTGCAGAGTAACACACACACACACACACACACACACACACACACACACAGAGTAATCTAATGTAGCTGTAAAACCATAAATGAAGTAAAATTGCGCATCACTGCTGTGTTAAATCTGGCTTGAACATACATTTTTATTTAAGTTAAGCCTTTATTTGTCACATATACATTACTGCACGGTGAAATTCTTTATTCGCATATACCAGCATAACCGAGCACAGGGTTATCCACCTGGAGCAGACAGGATCCCAAAAATGTCAACCTTACAGAGCTGGGGCTCGAACCAGCAACCTTCCCATCAGTCACTCGGTGCCTTAGCCCACTGTCCTACAGTACCATTGACCCATAATTTATATATTCAGAAATTACATGAATTTATAATGCGTATCTACATTTATCAAAATATACAAACACTATGTCTTATTTAAATCCCGACACATTTGTGCTGTACTTGTGACAAACTCCCTACATTTTAACACCTCATAACTCAGCAACGTTAACATTCCTCAGTATGGCGGATCCCACAGAAGCTGTTAGCAGTTTATGCTAAGTGTATTTACTAAAGAGCAATTTTAGACTTTTCTCAGTCTTTTCTCAGTAACGTTCCCACATATCTGAGGAAAATGTTGATATTCTGAACAATTCTGTGTCATCCATGTCGTCTCTGTTCCTTCATGTTTGCTATAATCGACTTCTAAAAACTAGCTAGTTCAATTCTCAGATAGTTTCCTGTTGCCTAGCAACAGTCTTCTGGCAACTTTAATCTCTCGCAATGCATTTTTGTCTTCACATGTTGAATAAATTAATTTAAACCTTTACTTTGTGCTTCAAAATTCCCGCTTTGTTTTTGTTTTTGGCTCTGAGATTTTCTTTTGTCTATTTTTATACTTTACCGCTCACAGTATGAGTGTGATACAGCGTTAAATGTCAGATCAGCAAGTCAGCCTGAGAACTTAAAGTAACTGTGACCTTTAACGAGCTAATTACACTCAGCTTAAACTGCTAACTCAGCTTCTATGAGATCCAGGATACTGAGGATTGTTAGAGCTGCTGAGTAAGCAGTTTAAGCTAAGTGTAATTAAAGGGTCATTTTAGACATTCCACAGTCTTTTCTCAATAACTTTCCCACATATCCGAGGAAAATGTTAATATTCTGAACAATTCTGTGTCAGTGATGTTGACTCTGTTCCTTCATGTTTGCTATAAACGACTTCTAACATCGCAACTTGCTAGCTAGTTAATTTCTCAGCTAGTTCCCAGTTGCCTAGCAACTGTCTTTCTGGTAACTTTAGCTACTTCACGGCATTCTTTTCTTCATTGTGAACTTAACCCTTTATTTTGTGCTTCAAAATGGCCGCCTTGTTTTTTTTTCTCTCTGTGACTTAATTTTGTCTGTTTTTATTCTTAACTGCTCAAAGTATGAGTGCGATACAGCATCAAAAGTCATGTCATCAAGTCCGTTTGAGACCTTTAACCAACTGTGGTGAGTGTTTCATGATTCAGACCTGCAGTTTGAACTATGCTAAACTTGTGGAATTAGTGTATATACAATATGCTGACTAACTGGCTAAGGTAGACTCTTAGCTCCAGTACACTTTCACACAGCAAGCATCAGAGATAACAAGAAATCGAAAACACACTGCACAAGTTGCACTGCTAAAGAATTAGTGGAATCTAGAATTCAGACAGAAACATGACACTGATGAGGTCATATCCAGGCCACCTGTCGGTTGAGGCGCACGGAGAGGATGGAGTTGGAGTAGCTGTAGTTGCAGATTTCTGTTCCTTTCTTGAAATGATAGACGTTCATGCGGCGCGGCATCGAGTGGCTCACCACCACCACCAGGCTGCTGGAGAACAAACGTTCCACGATGTAGACGTCCCCATTCTCTGCTAGAGCGTAACACACAAAAAAACACATTTCTCAAAGTCACCACATAAACTTTAAAAAAAAAACGAGTATCAGAAAGCACAAGGGTAAGAAGTGCCGTAAAGTGTTGATTAATTTTCTATAACGACATCACAGTAGCGCATCTGTGACACAAATCATAGATTTACTTTAAAGGGCATCTGTTGTGAAATTATGCTTTTTAGTCATTTTAGACGTGTAGATGGGTTTACAGTGCAAGCACGAGGAAAAAAAAGACTCCCTGCTTTTGTCCTTTAAACAAACAAATCAGATAATCCCCTACTATGACCTCATATAAGATGATCCCCTCCCCCGGCTTTGGTGATCTTCGAACAGGGTTGCAGTTACCTGGAGGGGGTGTGGCTCAGCAGTGGTTCATTTACAGAGATACTGAAATGGCGCTTTTGGTGGAGGAGTAAAATGAAGGGAGTCTGAGATATTAAAAATGCATTATTTGAGGGGTATTTGAACTAAAGAATTAACACCCACTTTGGGGAGCTCTGAGACCTGTGTGTACAGTAGTAGTAGTACTGTATATGGGACCTTTAATGTCTGAAGCTGAAGTTTAATACAGTATGTTCGCATTTCTATAGTAAGAACTTTTGTGGAAGGGGTCTCCGGTGTCCGTTCTTTGTAGCAGTGAGTATCTATAATTTTGCATTTGCTGAAACAGAAAACTCTTCAGAATGGACAGATTTGTGATTTCTTTGTATTATAAGAAGCTGCAGTTTTTGTTTTCTTGCTTTGTGGAAGATTCACAACATGAAATGTAATTGTAAAAGAATAAAAAGTAAATCATATTTCAACCAATAAAATTTTTAATCATGGTTAAACTGCTGCATTATAAGAGAAATAAAAAACTTATATGATGGAATATGATGTTATACTGTATATGCAAGGGCCCAAAAAATGTATACACGCTTGACCCTGCAAAATATATGTCTCTCTTCTGACGGTCACTTTATAGCATCACCAATGGTGCAACTACTGACATCTTTAGAGGAAACATAATGCTGCTATAATTCAATTTGAGTTTTTAAAAATGGGGCATAGATAACAACTGTAGAAGTGGACTGTACTGTATATATCAGCACTTTTGCAGTAACTGCAATGCTGCTTGACCTTCGGCTCTGTCACACCATCACCTCGTTGAACATTTTCCAACAACATGCCCCGTTACCTAAGAGTTATGTAAATATTATGTTTCCAGTGGTAGTGGTACATAAATTTTCTGCACCAGAGCTACTTGTAAATCTCTTTGGATGAAATCTGATGGATTACATGGACATTAATAAGAAGTTCATTATTCTTACCACTTTCGTGAATACACTCCAGTTTATCCACGGCGGTGACGGAGAACAGTCTGTAACCTTCCTTAGTACCCACCGCCAGCGACCTGAATACATACAAATGTAACACATCAAACAAGCAGTTACAACAAACTCATTCATTAATATATAATGAGAATTGTTTTATATACCATGCACTCCCATTGCACATGTTACTTAAAAGGTTGGAGCTTTAAAAGGCATAAAATATTTCTTTCTTCTGTCAATGAATGAACTCATGATTCAAATCTAGACCTTTCAAGCACCATAGATAAGATTACTATTAATAGCCGAATATATATATGTAATATACAGTATATAACTAGTAATATGGCTATTCTGATTGATATAGTGATCAGGAAGAAAGTACAAACCGATGTAACCTGAAGCAGTAGAAATTCCTGTTTAGGCCTGTGAGTCATATAGCTCAGTGAGTCATATACGCAGCTCATTTCCAATCATTTGAACACTTTTGAGCTTTAGGGTATAAATTATGGCTTCACTCTGCAATTAAACCTTCTTTATTTTGGAGACAAGAAGACAAGCGAAAGATCCAAATGCCACCTCTTTAAACCTTTATTTGTCCTCTAACAACATGCTGTCCAATAATAATAAAAAAAAAAAAAAACGCAGAACAGCTGGTTAATCAAAAGGTTCTGTTCCAGCAACACTGGTATTCTGTTTAACTGCAGTCACTGCGTCATTTCACGTCCAAGAACAGACATAATAATACACAATACACACACACTTTCTCACTCCATAGTGACCTGTGGACTGCTGGGTAAATATAGACAAACAGACACAGACAGTTTACCTGATAAATAAAGCCATAGAGAGACAGACTCTTACAGAGGCAGATAAATAAATAGGCAGGCAGACGCTTTGGGATTAAGATATAGTAACGATGGCGAAACTCGCAGGTGTTCGAGTCAATACGGGACTCCCGATTGTACAGGATAAAAGAATCTCTCTTTATTTCTCTCTATAGGACTCTGCTACACTAATGCACTTATCCTGGGTTTCACTAATGCTTGGATACCAGCAATGTAGAAAGATTTCTCAGTACAACTGAACAATGCTTCATTCACGTTTGAAACCCTGGCCTCTCAGGAACTCCTTTAATCCAGAGCGATGGGCGTATCAGGGTAAGAAGGGAAGAGCATGAAGCGATGTACCCATCATGCATAGTGTCCAATGTACAAGCCTCTGAGGCAGTGTTCAGATCTGGAGTTAGGATCAGTTGGTGCTTAATGCTTTTGTCCCGTGGGAGATAACACACTCCGTTTTCAATTCATTATTGAATTTGATTCAGTTCTAATTCAAAATGCTTTCCCGACTGACAATACAGTACCTCTGCTAAGACGCTTTTGGATTCCTCTGAGTCTTGCGTAAAGAGCCACCCAGAGAAGGGAAACCCATCAGTGCATTCTATTCAACAGGACTTTCTATATAAACCCATCTAGTATGTTTATTTCTGATCCATAGAAACGCGAGCTGCTGTAATTCTATACGTCTTAAGAGAGTTTATCCCTGCAGGCAACACAGTTAGCTAACATGTTCGCACCTTGTTCAGACCCACATCTGTTTCACAGCCTCTTCATTCCTCTCCGCATAGCTGTTCGTGTCTGTTCCTGTCAGGCCCGGTCTTCCAAGTAACCTCTCTCGAAACTAAATCGTACCTCCGCTTTGTTAACTGAAACCCTACATAACTAGGCTACATAACTAGCATTCCTGTTGACAAGTTTTATTCCAGTGTACAGATAGATGAACTCTGTGTGTTTCGAATGACTCGTTCGCAGTAAACATAAACGGATCGATAGTGTAAGAGCGTACATCGGAGACACATTAACTTTTAATGAAAAGACTAAGAGTATGCAGCTGGGATGGGAAACACGACGCAGCAGGAGGATATTGAATACAGGATTTAATAAAGTAAAGAGACGAAACACACTAAATTAGATAATGAGTAGAGCGAAAATCTCATCAGCACAAACCCTCAGCACACCCTCTGAGTGATTTATTTACTTGGTAAATATTGTAGGCGTTACACCTAGAGTGAGAACTAATCCATAGCATAACATACTGTGTATTTACAGTCTGGGTGTTCATTCAGGAAAAAGCTAATTATCCAGCAATCTGACATGAACATGGCTTTCCTGCTACAGACAAGTACTCATCTAAAGTCAGCACTTCACTAGTGCATTGCAATGATGTTGTTCTGAATTAGTTTGAAACCGTGCAAATCCTCAAAGAAGGATATGACACACTGTATTCTGTAATCGCTAAGCCTTGATATTATCATTAAAACATAGTCATGCAAAAAAAAAAAAAAAAAACTAAAACTGTTCTGAACTTGTTTAGATGATGTGAACACAGGCTGTTTTTCATTCACTATTTTGTGATCGAAAAACATTTCCGTATTGTAAATAGGAAAAAAAAAAAGTGCCAAATCTTGGGCCAATAATTTAAAATAGGACAGTTTTAATGAAACTAAATACAGTATGTTCATTTATTTGAGCTACAGTTAACTGATATCCCAGAAGAGGGTGTGCTGTTGTACTGTATATTAACACAGCTGTGATGCGTTCATAAGCAGGGAGGTGCAGCCCAAGTATTAAAGATATCATAGCTGTGCTGATATTCAGCACAACAGCATGGCCTTGGGTGTGATATCGCTTTTACATAATGGTTCCACAAACACCATTTATTATCAACAGGTTATGATTAGTGGTTCGCACTGTCGCCTTGCACCTCCAGGGTCCGGGTTCGATTCCCGTCTCTGTGTGCATGGAGTTTGCATGTTCTCCCCGTGCTTGGTGGGTTTCCTCCCACAGTCCAAAGACATGTAGGTTACGGGCAATTTGGGAATGCCAATTAATCGAATGCAAACATGTTTATTTAACTAGTTATCATACTCCGCCCACACATCACCCAATCAACCAACAGTTAGCGAGTGACAGTTAGTGTAATTAACAGGAATGGACGTAGTTTTCTTACTGGTACTATGTAGCCCAAAGTTGAGGAGAATAAACCATGGAGGTGGTGGATATTCCAGTCAATCTTACATCTATTTTTTCTTCATATGCTCACTTGTTTGAATTTTGAATATCAGCTCTGCTAAATTCCGGGTTCCGGGGGTTGGATCCCAACAATGGTTAAATAGAAAGCTAGTGAACTATGTAGGGTGTACAATCCCATGTTCCATACACCAAGTAAATCAGGGGTTAGAGAGGGATCTGGGACTCAGTTAGTTAGTTAGCGTTGTAGCTGGTGTTAGCCATGAACGGATCAAATGTTGTTTATGCTGTTATGTGAAAATAATGCACCCCCCCCCGCCGTTATGTGAAAATATAACTTTTTTTTCTTATTTTTCTTATAACAGAACGGTCTGTCTATGGATTTCATATAAGGTAAACTGTACACTGATGTTCTGCTCTATATAGACACAGTACAAGCATAGCTCTTGTCCAGAAAACAGCATGATATGCAATTAGGGATGTTTAAATTTTATTCCAGACTAATAACTAATAATTTCTAATAATAATACATCCATCCATCAAGGAACCTCTGTGGTCCAACTAGGCACTGTGGAGGCTCATGGTGATTACCATTGTGTTCACTCTAATTTTACGACAATGGTGGGCTGCAGGTCACCCTGGTAGAGATTAATTAGGCTTATTATGTAAGACATAGGGGGGCGGGGAGATGAGTAACAGTTAGTAACAACTAGAGTTACCATCAGCGAGAAATATCATGACATCACTTTCGAGCGCACTTGGATATTCGGACTGCTTAAAACCGTAAAAAAAAGTTACGACTCTATACTGTAAACATGCGACTTCTCATCATAATGACGTTTGTGAGATGTAAATGTGGCATTGAGGGCATGGCTATAAAAAACTGACAAGAAGAAACATTCCTAACCAGAAGGCAGGGTTGTTGTTGTTCTTTTTTCTGCTAGGCAATGCACATGTTCCGAGACAACAGTCTAAACTTTTTTTTTAATATATATATATAATTTATTCATTCAAACAGGGTTGTGGGGGTATTGAGCCTATTCCAGGAGATTTAGGACTCTTGGTGGTGGCATACACTGGACATCACAGAGCACACACACACACTCACATTCACACAGTCGCAAGCTCACTCACACACTAGAGGCAATTTGGGAATGCCGATTACTCAAAGGCTAATCTGTATGTCTTTGTAGTGTGGGAGGAAACCGGCGTACCCGTGGGGAACCCGCTAAACATGGGGAAAACGCGGGAATCGAACCCAGACCCCAGAGGTGCAAGTCGCCACCCTGCTGACAACTGTTAACAAATAAAAGTCAATACTTATTACTTAGAAGTGGAAACATATTTTAGGTTTAAGCTGAGAAATACTAGAGATGAGTTGACATGGACAGTGACCCATATGGAAGAGGTTTCCATTTTAATGCATACATGGGAATATTTTTTTACCCTAACATTAACACTGAATCAATTCAACCTGATCAAGTACATCATGTTGTTAGATAAGCAGAATAAATCCACAGACGGTGATGTCTGGAGCCCCTGCTTATGTGGGTGAGTGAGTGATGGAGGAAGTGCTTACGTGGAGTCCTGGTTAAAGGAGGCGCAGCGCAGTGCCGGGCCGCGGGCTCCACCGCCTCCTTCTCCGCTCTCCATGCCGAACTCCGGCGACCTCCGCCCGGCCCCGCCTTCACCGGAGCCCCCGGATCCACTGGATCAGCTTCAAGATCTACAGGAAGAAGAGGGAAGAACAAAAAAAACCCCGCAAACATGAAGACATCCAGCCGGAGACGGGTCTGCTCAGTGAGCTCCTCCGCGGTAACGTTAATAAACACTTAATAACCGCACGTAATAAAT
Source organism: Clarias batrachus (assembly GCA_003987875.1). Taxonomy (NCBI): domain Eukaryota; kingdom Metazoa; phylum Chordata; class Actinopteri; order Siluriformes; family Clariidae; genus Clarias; species Clarias batrachus. Next base: position 172,413 of record QMIH01001006.1, read on the forward strand.
GTTTATTATAACTACAGGATAATAAACAGACCCGTAATGATCCGAGCAGGAGCAAAACAAAAACAGCTGATGGCTCTTGCGTCACGGCAGAGCACGTCACGTGGTAGTGGGCGGGGCTAAGGGGAACCGTTGGCGGCAGCTGGTTGATTCCGATTGGTCGGATGGACAAAGGCGCGCGCTGATTGGTTGCGTTTGCGGAAGCAAACTAACGAAAAAAAAAGTATCTATCTATTAAGCTCTCTTTATATTAGATGTACAATATACTGTATATGTAAAGTGTATTTATTAGAATATGTAATGTAAAAGCAATATACAATATCATATATTTTATTTTATAATTATTATTGAGTTATTATACCAATATATGATATTATATTATACGTAATAGAATAGAATAGAAAGACTGGAAAAAAGTTATAATATAGCATATACACTTATTTCTCAATTCATGCTCTCCTCCCATGTTTTCTTTGTGCTCTTAGTGTTATTCCTTCTGTGTCTTACTGTAGGATTATATTATTAGATTCTTGTTGTGTTATTAGTATTATTGTTGTTGTTGTTGTTATTTGTTAGTCTTATTCTTGGGCGGTACAGTGGCTTAGTGGTTAGCAATGTCGCCTTGCGGCTGCAGGGTCCTGGGTCGATTACCACCTCGCATCGGTGTGTGTGTGTGTGTGTGTGCATGGAGTTTGCATGTTCTCCCCGTTCTTGGTAGGTTTTCTCTGTGTACTCTGGTTTCCTCCCACAGTCCAAAGGCTTGCAGATTAGGTTAACTAGTGTTTCCAAATTGCCCATAGTGTGTGGATGCATGTGTGAATGCTGACTGGATGTTCAAATAAAATGGGGATAAAAACAACGGTCACCGTTGGCCTAGCTGGTCTACAGAGGTTCCTAGATGAAAGGATGAGCATATACATACTGTATAATCAATGAATTAATGAATCTATATAGTCATTAAAGTGTATGGATACAATTAACAGAAAGACTAGAAGGAAAACACACACACACACACACACACACACACACACACATTTCTCAATCCCTGCTCTACTCCCATATTTTCCTTGTGCTGTTAGTGTTATTTCTGCTGAGATTGATTGTAGTATTATATTATTCGTTTCCTGTCGTGTTAATAATATTATTGTTATTATTATTATTTGTTTTGGCTTAGTGGTTAACTATGTCGCCTTACAAATCCATGGTCCGGGTTCGAGTTTTTCCTCGTCGGGGTCTGGGTGTATGCATGGAGCATGTTCTCCAATGTGCTTGGTGGGTTTCCTCCAGGTACTCTGGTTTTCTCCCACAGTCCAAAGACTTGCAAATTGGGCTAATTGGCGTTCCCAAAATACCTGTAATGTGTAAATGAGTGTGCGATGCGTTTTAGTGTGGGTGATGGATTGGCAACCCGTCCAGGGTGTACCTGCCTTGTAGCCTAAGTCTCCTGGGATAGGCTCCAGGCCTGTGTGACCCTGTATACAGGATAAAGTGGTATAGATGAGTGAGTGAGTCAAATTCTTATCATTTTGTATTCATGTTTATCTGCTAAACAATCACTAATTAATTAATCACTAAGTCACCATGCCACCTGAGTTCCTCTTGCTTTGTAATTAGGAATAGAACGACAGCCTTCAGGTTAGGAATGTTTGTTTGGATTGGCTTCCTGTCAGTCATTTTATAGTCACGCCCCCAATGTCAGATTTACATCCTTCATTCTTTTACATTCAAATCATTATGACGAGGTACTTTTTTTTTGTAGTTTCTTGCTAACCCCCAAACTCACGGATGTGGTGCGGTGCTTTTTGTACAATGAAAGTTGCTTCAATTATTTATATTATATTAAAAAAATTATTAAACTCCAGCTATTAAACTTTTACTTATCTTCCCCCTACATTCTACATAATGCACCTTTCAATAAAAACGGGGCATGCCTAATCCCATCTTTGTGGACCATCTCAATTGGCTCCTGTTTGGAGCTGGAACACCAGCTCAGCTCTGAAGGTTATCCCAGACTGTCTGCACACTTCACATAAAGAAACGTCAGCAACTCTGTGGAGGAATGTTGGTAAAAGAGGATTGGTGGTGTTGGTAAAAGTGTAGTTTGGATGATCCCACTGGAGAAATATCACTGGGAGAGTGGCGATTACGCGTTGGCCAGCCTTGGTGAACAGACCTGAGGGAAGTGGTTGGACAAAGATTGATCCTCATTAAAGGTACAGCAATGATAAGTCTGCCTTGCCCAGGTTAGGGTAACCAGGACGCAGCCTTGGAGCCATCTGGTGATTTATAAAACCCAAAATGGTGAAGTGGAGCCATCTTGTGGTCTCATTACCCACTGCACATGAGAGTTCAGGTGCCATGGTTGGTGCACAGTGTTACATGGATTGGTCCTTGCAACTAATAAAGTAATAATTAAGGCCTCCTGTTAAATGTCACTGCAAAAGAATAAAAAAAGATTAAACTTCTTATTCAAGAGTTTGACAACACTTGAGAAGTATAAAATCTCATTGTGGAGAAGAATCCAGGCAAGATAGAAAACAATGACACCAGGAAAAAAGCAAGAAATGCAGGATGTGTGGGGTAATTCCTTTTTGGTTGTGACACGAGGACATCTTTTAACACTATAAAGCAAAACCTTGATGATACAGTCGACATAGAGGAGCAATAGAGCCTCGGTTCTTGTAGGCTGACTGTGACCAAGCTTTGCTGCATAAGGAACAATCACAACTGATTTGTTTTTTTTGTTTTTTGTTTTTTTTTGCAAACGATTTTTTTATTTCATATGACAAGAAAACATTCTTTTTTAAAAAGTCCTAAAAACAAAAACTAAAGTCTGTGTCTCATTAATATTCACAGAGTAATACAGTAAGTCTGCGTAATTACATACATTAAAAGTACAACATGTTTATTTTGTTAAAGAAAAACAAAAGTTGACCTCAAATGATATTTCGATACACAGCAGCAGAGTGATACTGAGATCTTTGATGTGACGTCGTGTGGAGTGGAGTGGATGCCGACTCAGAATTTTAAGGCTGTAAAGAAAAAACAAGAATGAAAAATATAAAAAAAATTATTAAAATTATAAAAAAAAGTTGGAAAAAGAATTGTTTTTGAGTGTGTTGTAATGTGGAATAGGTTTTAAAATATACTGGAGGGCTGGAGGGCTGTAGCCTGTGCAGTGTACACAGCAGTAAAGTCCGGTGTTATGCGCTAAAATGCCCCCCTGCCACAGATTGCACCCCCCCTACATAATCTCTATCAAATATTATATTACAACATAAATTCATAGGTTTATTGTTATCAAATATGATATAACTATTATAATTAACCATTGGCATGTGACAGGTGTCGAGACCATGAATACCAATTCTCATATAATGTTTATTTTGTGGCACATTTATKTTACAGGGATTTGTCATGTAATACAAAAATGCTTGCACTAAATAAATATTTATGATGAAAAATTTAACAAAATGATTTTTATTATTAAATAAGCAATATCAAAAATACATCTTGTATATAAAAAATAAAAAATAATATTTTTTCCCTATACAACATGTAATTTTTTTATAATGCTTATTTTATAATCAAACCCATTTGGTCTAATTTGCAATTTCTAAATCATAAACCTAGAAATTTCTGTTCTAATATAATATTCGACAGAGATTATGTAGGGGGGCAATCTGTGGCAGGGGGGCATTTTATATATATAAAGAGCATGCGTTGTTCCACCAATTACAGCGTGCAAAGGTATAATAAGAATTAAAAGTAAGTAATCAATAAAGTTCTGTAACACATCCGTATAATATGTAGCACATCTGTATAATAAGCCTCATCCACTGAATATCATCATACAGTAAATAAAGAACAATAGTCGTAATCCTGCAGTACCTTAAATTCCCAGAGCACCATGGCTCCATCCAGACTGACACTACTGAACTTTTCCACTTTGGCCTTGTCTCCCTCCACCACACACAGCTGGCTGCAAGTCAAAACATACAAAAACAATTAAAATACATAACAACAAAAAAACATATTACAAATAATAAAAGCAAAAGTAACACAAGTAAGTAATAGTCACAGATATGCTTGACACTCAAGTGTAGTCGATATGGAGCTTTCTTTTAATAAAACTGAGTATGTTGTCTATTAAATCTGACGTTCAATAACATAAAATTTGACGTTTTAAGTTATACAATGTTCTGGTCAGGACATAATTATAGCAGTGAGACACTGGTTGGAAGGTTAAATATGGAATGAATTCATGTCACGAGTAGAAATCAGACATCAAACACGTCTCGACCACATTTATTGGTTGTAAATTTGTTGCCTATTCATTTATTTGTTGCATTTATTTATTGTCATAGCATCAAGATAAAGTAAGTGAACGAATCAGTGTTTATGTTCTCTGTCCCTACGTGATGCTGTTCTGGTGTAGAGTGTTCAGCTCGTTGTCCTCCTCGTCGGTCGTGGCCTTCTTGTCCAGGTTGCGGAAGTGCTGCATGGCCGACATGCTGTTTTTAGACGTCTGCTTGGCGATGCCCAGCTTTCGCACGAAATCCAGCTTGCCGTTCCCCTTGTAAGAGAACTGGTAGGGACAGCAGTCGTGGCCCTGGAATAGACAAAAACATCAGTGAGAGGAAACCCCATGCGCTATCCAAGATATAACACACCTTTAAACCAATCAATCAATCGATCAATCAATCAATCAATCAATCAATTAAACAAACAAACAAGCTATCAATCAATCAATTAATCAATTGATGGATCAATCATACATCAATCAATCAATCAATCAATCAATCAATCAATTAAACAATCAAACAAGCTATCAATCAATCAATTAATCAATTGATGGATCAATCATCCATCAATTCATCCATCAATCAATCCATTAATCAATCAATCAATCCATCAATCCATTAATCAATCAATTAATCCATCCATCAATCTATCTATCTATTGATCCTGACTTACCGCAGCCACAATCTCCGTCTCGTTGACGTACAGCACACTGAGCAGCGGCAGATGTTCTGTAGTCAGCTGTGTAACCCTGCAAAACACATTCAGTACATATAAATAATCATTACTCTGACATTTCATCTTATTTTGACTGTTTTTAGGTTCCTGTAGTTCATCCTACACGTCTATTACTAAAAAACACCTCGACAATTATTGGCACCCACAGTAATGTCCAAGACAGTTAACAAAAAAGTACAGTGCTGTAAGTGTCGCAGTCATTAGAGCGTCATGTAAACCAATGGTATTTCCATTTAACACTTGACTTTATTTAAAGATAACCTTTACCAAGGGCTTTAACGGTTCCAGAGCTGACTGATTGTTACGTTATAGTTGGAGGGGCGTTCAAGTCAAACATGGACTTGTGATGAAATTTCTGGTAAAAGAAGACGTGGAAGCGATTGACTTTAAGCACAGTACAGTGATGATACTCTTAGCCGCAGTTAAACATGTGAATGGTGCAAAGGGTTTAAATAATTCCATAAGTCCGTGAATGACGATCCCGGCCGAGGAGCCCACTGCAGTCGTTCTCGTGAACGCACCCGTCCGTGTGAACTGTACACGCAATCATTTCCCAACACCACTTGTTCATTACAGGAACTCGGCTGGGAGTTATCGCCACATCCTCTGTACAGTCCTCATCTCGCTCCAAGGCATTTCCACATGTTAAGGTCAATAAAGGAGTTCCTGGGAGGCCGGCGTTTCACACGTGGAGCAGGCAGCCCGATTACGGCTCCGGCGGAGTGAGAGAATGTCCTACCTTGATGTGCATTAGTGTAGCATGTTTTAAAACACTCAGAGCGCGCAAATCAAAAGTCCCGGTTTGACTTGAACACCCCTTGTATTAACTCTCATAGTGTCTCTTATGATTTGTAAATGTACACAAGACAAATGAACTGATCCTGGTGATGTGTCTGGACTGTAAACAGATAAAGTCGGGTGTTTTACTCTTTGCCCTGCGTGGCGTCTGCGACGCTGATGGAGCTGTTGTGGCTGACCCAGGCCAGCGTGTCTCCGGATGGTGAGAAGGCGACGCTGTGCACCCAGCCACCGCAGTCTTTGTGCTCCAGGAGCATTTCGCCAAACGGCATCTTGGCTCCCCACGGAGTCGGGCCGGGCTTGTCCTCGATCTCCTTGATGTACGTGGAGAAAACCCTGCGAAATCAGGAACGTGGTTTAGTGACTCATGAGCAGGAGCTGGACATTGAGCATGCATTACAGCGCATCCCATGATACACTATTACATCTAATCTCATTCTAATCTATGTTAGACCTCGTCTAGATTTAAACTGTAGCTTCGGTGACAACAATGAGAGTGAAACATTTTGAGGAAATGGAGCCGTAAATCTTTTGGGTATCCATGATGGACCAAACGCGACAGCAGCAGTAGTTTTAAATGTTCGGTTTATTTTACATACAAAGCTACAAGGGTTGCCAGCCGTACTTCTGGGTTGCCAGGTCTATCCCGCAGTACGCCAATGGGCCCCCAAACCTAAAACCCCTGTACTGTACTATACCCTGCTTTTAAATTCCAACACAGTTTGCCAATCGTAAACATCGCAACATTCACTGTGCTTTTACATAACAGCCGTGTGAAAGAAAAAAACAAACGTGTTGGCAAGTTTTCAATCCCAGCACGAGTTATACCAGAACGTAACCCGCTTCTTTGGCTAACCACCAAGCGATCTATTCGTGCTACGACTCGAAGTTGTGCCAATAAAACAGCATTTGGTGTGTTTTATGATGCTCTGTGGTCTTTTATTTCAGCTCACATGTTGAACATAGCAGTTAAAACCCCAACAAAGAGATACGAAGCGTTCCAGCCAAATAAATATCTCACGGATTCTGTTGACTAGAGGCTTCTAGGACTTAAAAGAGACGCGCTTGTGTATTATAGGAAACTGCATTTAAATGTGAGTGTGTTTGTGCGTGTTTGACGAAATAAACAGCTGATGTCAAATAAAGTCAATTATGCTCCTACCCATGATAGTCCCTGTACCAATGTGTATGGTAGTACCATGGGACTTTTTTAAATATACCATGGTACTTGTTTTCTGATATAGTACACACACCACACTACTGCGGTACATGGTTCTCCCATGGTACATAAATGTGGTACAACGGTACATACCCTATAATATTGTACATGGTTCTACCCAGTAACGTAGTACAGTACTAAGGAGCACATACAGTACCAGGATATAGTAAAAAAAAAATTATTTCTATGTATTATTTATCAATATTAATTCTTATGTAAAAGGTGATAATGCAATAATGTGATAAGTGATGTGATATACATTCATAAATATTTATATATTATGGTACCATTGTACTACTTTTAAATATTTTACAATAGGACAAAACAATTGAACTATTGTCATACATTAAATATTTATTTGTTTTGTATGTAACATTACTTAAATGCCATAGTATATGTCAAAACTATTAATGTTACAGTATGTAGACCAAACCAGTGGTACTGGTACTGACATACTATATGGTACGGTGTATACAAACCATATTAGCTGCTGTGATGCTCACTAAGTACCATGGTACTCACCAAAGTATTGTGGTACATACAGTACCATAGTACCACCACAGTACCCACTGAAATGCCACACTACCTACTGTATAGTATTATAGTGTCTACCATAGCAAAGTCCAAAGTACCACTTTAATACCATGCTACTGTATATTATGGTATGTGTTATATATATTTTACTATAGTATGTACCATAGTAGAATTGAAATTTTACTCGATTGTAGAATGCGGCCTTGACAGTAATATGTGCACAGAGATATATTCATATATACAGTATATACAGTGTGTATATATATATATATATATATATATATATATATATATATATATACAGAGCATGTAATGCTATCAGTTGCAAAAAAAAAAAAAAAAGATTGTTAATGATGCAATCGTACGTGCGTGTGCTTCAGAAGGACAGGAATGATTTTTCTGTTAACCTGCATCGAGCAGAGCGTGGAGATTTAACATGCTTGTCTGTGGTCAGAGTATAGACGAGCAAAACTGAACCGGTTGTTAATCACACAGAGGAGGTCGTGTGTGTAACCTGCAGTGGAGATCGGCTGATCCGGCCGCCAGCAGGATGTTGTTGGGATGCCAGTCCAGACTCAGCACGGTCGAGCAGATCCCTTTCTTTATGTGCTTACTGAGCCACCTGCACAAAAACACCATCACAAACCATTAAAGGCGGTAAAGGGTTAGATTACCTGCCATGTGTACGGTATGTGTAAACGGCAGGAATATGAACTTCTTTTAATTGATGTGAAAATGTTTCTAATGAATAATACTGGAGGCTTGGGATCAAGAAGTCAAGTCAATCAAGTCAATTTTATTTGTATAGCGCTTTTAACAATTGACATTGTCGCAAAGCAGCTTTACACAATAAAAGAAGGACGTTGGTATGCAATGTGTATGAATCAAAATGATAAGAAGAGATTGTGAATATTGTTTTAAAGCGTTTCTTAAATTTCTCATTAAACATCAGTTAAAGCTGTAACTTTATGACGGAGTGTTCAAGAAAGAGAGAAACAGAATGACTGATTACAGCTGCCAGAGAGAGAACTCTCTGTACTCAATACTCAGTACTCAATTAATGGACATTTCCAATATTAAATGTCATTGTAAACTTATTTAAAAGGGTATGATGTGATCATGTGATAATGCGTGCTGTGATGTGATAATACAGTTACAGAGCTAGTGTGTGCAGATAAAAGAGAAATGTAAGAAACATTTAGTGATGCGCTGCTACACCTCTGTATCTGCGTCTCACCAGTCGTTCTCCTTCTCGAAGTAACACACCGAGATGAGTTTGGCTCCGCTTCCAAGAGCGAACTTGTTCTCCAGAGGTGACCACTTGACACACGTGGCGGCTCTGTTGATGCGAACGAGGACGAGAGTCGGCTTCCAGACGGCATCCTTCAGCGTCCAGACGTAGGCGTTTCTGTCTGAGGCGCACGTCACGATACGGTTCGACTCCGGGGCCCAATCGATTCCTGAAACGTTGTCACAGCAGAACTGTAAAACTCTGTCTGACTGGACCTCTGTCTATCTAGTTAGTTAGTTAGTTAGCCTTTATTGGTCACACATACATTACTGCACAGTGAAATTCTTTATTCTTCGCATATCCCAGCTTCTTGTTWGTAGGCCGGGGTCAGAGCGCAGGGTCAGCCATTTTTTACGGCGCCCCTGGAGCAGACAGGGTTAAGGGCCTTGCTCAAGTGCCCAACAGCAGCTACCTGGCGGAGCTGGGGCTCGAACCACCGATCTTCCGATTCGTAACTCAGAGCCTTAACACACTGAGCCACCACTGCCCCTGTTAATCTGCCTGTATGTCTGGTCATCTGTCTGTCTGTCTGTCTGTCTGTCTGTCTGGTCATCTGTCTGTCTGTCTGTCTGTCTGTCTGTCTG
>QMIH01001006.1:181990-197671 GCA_003987875.1 Clarias batrachus
AGCCACCACTGCCCCTGTTAATCTGCCTGTATGTCTGGTCATCTGTCTGTCTGTCTGTCTGTCTGTCTGGTCATCTGTCTCTCTGTCTGTCTGTCTGTCTGACAGTCTGGTCATCTGTCTGTCTGTCTGCCTGTTGGTATGCCAGGATGTATGTTTGGTCACCTGTCATCTCTCTTTCTCTCTGTTGGTCTGGTCTTCTGTCTGTCTGTCTGTCTGTCTGTCCATACAATGTCATCTTTCAGTCTGCCTGTCTGTCTCTTTGCCTGTCTGAATATTTGCTGTCTATTGTTCTGTCTGTCTGATTATCTGTGTTTCTGTCTTTGTGTCTATCTCGTTGTCTGTCTACCTGGTCATTTATATGACTGTCTGTCTGTCTGGTTATCTAAGTGTTTGGTAAACTGTCTACCAGTCTGATTATTTGTCTGTCTGCCTGTCTAATCATCTATATGTCGGATCTGTCTGTCTGAAGTGTGCCTGATCAGCCGTCTTTCTCTCTGTCCGCATGTCTGCCTGGTCATCTGTGAGTCTGTCAGCCTTTTTGTTTGTTTATATGTCGGTCTGGTAAACCGTGTCTGCCTTTGTGTCTGTCTAGTCATCTGTCTGTCTCTCTGTCTGCCTGTCTATGTTTCTGTCTTTGTGTCTGTCTAGTCAAATGTCTGTCTGTCTGTCTGACTGGTTGGTTATCTAACTGTGTAGTAATCTGTCTCTCTTGGTGTTTGTCTAACCAGCTATTTGTCTGTCTTGCTGTCTGCCTGGTAATTAGTATGTCAATCTAGGCAGTTGGATATATCCAGCACTCTTCTACTTCCTTCCTTAATCTTAATCAGGTTTAACAGAACCATGATTGTGACACAGTGTTTGATGTGTGTGTGTGTGTGTGGGTGTGTGTGTGTGTGTGTGTGTGTGTGTGTGTGTGCCACTGTGTACAGTATATGCCCAGAGAATTTCCAGCCCTTGACTCTTTACATGAGTGTTTGTCTTGTGAGTCAGCCACATATGTGTGCGTGTGGTGGTTGCATTATCAGTGAGTTACTGACTAACAGAGTCGCCGCTTCCTGTTTTCATTTACCTGTGATTCGCCCGCTGTGCTCCTTCAGCTCATGGATTTTGCTCCACTCCTTCCCCTTCTTCTGGTAGATGTTCACCACACTGCTGTTGGGGCTGACGGCGATCTCTGAAAGGCGAAGCAATGATGATGATGAGGAGGAGGAGGAGGAGGAGGAGGAAGAGCATAATGAGTATAGTAGTGATGCTCTCCGGTTACATGCACTTTATGCACTTAAACGCTCTCTCAGTCCTGCTAAAGTGGATTGCGAGGCTGCATTTAGGAGATTTAGGTAAAGCAAAATGCTGAGTGTTCAGGGCATAACTCTACAGAATGGGATCGGTGGGGATGTAATGGATGATTACAGGAGGGTCGGGGGCGCAGAGGGATGGATCTGCCCCTGGCATGTTCACACACTTACGAGTTCGGTCTTTGTTCCAGGCGTGACAGGACAGAGGCTCCAACCCGAAGCTGTACAGAGACATGTTGGGACAGAGGAGTTCTGGAATGCAACACACACACACACACACACACACACACACACACACACAGTCTTGAGTCTTACAGAAAAGAAAGAAAAACAACAAAAGGTAAAAACAAGAAGCTTTAAATAGGTTATTATTTTGTAAATTAAAAGACTATAGTGCAACTCAGTGTGACGATGACAGAAGCATGAAGATCACATCAGTCAAATAAGCCCTGCACTGAAACCATCCACAAATGAGCATTTAATCTATTGCATTAAACTAAAACATCTTATTTTTTCATTCCTCCGAATTACAAATGACACTCAGTATGTAATTGCAAACTACAAAAAAAAAAAGACTTACTAGATGATACACAGAGACATTTCAATCTAACATTATGATAAAGCAATAGTTCACCTTTCTCTGAGTTGGTCTATTCTGTCCTGAGGTCAGTTGTGAGGATCCGTGGACTCTGGGCAGTCAACACGAATGCAGGAGAACACTGAAGCACTGGAAAAATCAGATAGCGAGAGAGAGAGAGAGAGAGAGAGAGAGAGAGAAGGAAGGAAGAGGGTGTGTCTGAACACTGACTGAAGAACAGCACCTGAGACGAGTTCATGCAGGAATTAAAGGAAAAGTTCTACCTGAATCACATTGTTGTTGTTTTTTTAATTTAATACCAAAATATTTATGATCTGTTTAGTGATCCTAGTAGCAAATTGTTGGTTGATGTTGTATTTGTGTATTTGTGCAAAATTTCAACAATCCTGACGGTCAGTTTTCACTAGAAGTTCTTCACCATCATCATCATCATCATATCACAAAAATATGAGAACCTGCATAGAATTAGTGCGGATCGAACGCAAACTCTGGAACGACTCGCCATCCCAGAATGCATTGGATCTACACGATGCTGGGTTGCATCGGAGTTTCAACTCGGCTAATTGGCGAACATATGAGATGACAAACATGATGGACAGCGATAATGACGTCGAGTGACGAGTAACAGATCTTTAAGCTGACCTGCTTGACCTGCTTGAACATAGTGAACTGATGAGGAGACGGGATGCCTGTCTATATGTCTGGTCATCTGTTTATTTTCTTATCTGTATGTTTGTTCATCTGTCTGTCTGCCTGTCTGAATACCAGGTCATCTGTCTGTCTGTATGTCTGGTCATCTGTTTATTTTCTTGTCTATATGTCTGGTCATCTGTCTGTCTGTATATCTGCCTGTCTCATTGTCTATATGTCTGGTCATCTGTCTGTCTACCTGTCTGAATACCAGGTCATCTGTCTGTCTGTATGTCTGGTCATCATATACTGTGTGTGGTGTTGGTATGAAAGGATTGAGTTTTAAACACTGTGTTAAACATTCACTGCCCTTTATTACACACTCCTCCCTTGGACGTGTACATGTAAAGTCTACAGCTTATCTTTTTCCATGCACAGTGTGTGTGTGTGTGTGTGTGTGTGTGTGTTAGTCATCTTAAGCCTTTATTCTGTGCCAGATCTTATCAGAGAAGTGCTGTAACTGGAGGTGTTTTTTTATTTTTTATTTTAATTTTTTTTAGTTTAGTGGACCCTCATTCAACGCAGCAGCACCTGAGACTGGGGTGTGTAAAAACCAGCAAACACTAGCAGCAGGTCATTGCAGCACTGCTCATTGACATTCTTTTTGCATTGATGGGCAAGTTAGATAGGGGTGAGAGGCTGTGCAGGGTAGCACACGGTGTGCCAACAGTGTGTTGTTGCACACATACAAGAATGCAGGCGACACCAGAGAACGTTATGAACAACTCCATATATGGATGCAAAGACTCGTCCGTGTTCAACCGCTTTAACTTGCATCAAAAAACCAAGCTGTGTCGTATATAAGACAAAATGCAATCAAGAATTTTGTGGCTTGCTTATCACGTAATTAGATTTAATAAACCGGTATAGCTTGCTGTTTGCTCTGGAATCATCCTGTGCGCCACTATCAGGGAGTGTCTTTCTAACAATCTGATATGAGGGGAAGAAATCTGATAAAGTAGGCTGTGCTTACAGGACTATTCTCTATACTATAGAGTAGGACTATAATGTTTCCTAATTGGTTTAAATGTCTAAAAGGCTTGAATGGATTGTTCCTAATGCTTCCTGGTAGCCTTAAATATATTTATTACTTTTATTCACTAGTAAATTCTTTATCGTGCTGCGCTGCAATACAGTTAGAGTGACAGAAACCTTTCGGTTCAGTTATCTGATAACGAAACCTTGCCATGGGCATAAACAAGTCAGTGCACTCTCAGTACTGGCGCCCAACCTGGATAAATTAAAGAGGATGAAATTGTGTCAGGAAGGGCATACAGAGTAAAATCTGTGCCAAAATAAATAGAGTAGCAGTCAAAAGTTAGGACACACCTTATAATTCCAGGGTCTTTCCTGATTTTTATTTCTTCCTACATTGTAAAACAAAGCTGAAGGCATCCAAACAATGCAATAATCTCTTTTGAACATTAGATATTGAAGATGAAGCTGCTACTCATGTTCTGTAAATCCTTCATAACGGCTCTAATCTGAGGTGCTGTCTGTTAATTGGTGATTTCTGAGGCCGATAACTTGAAATTACCTTCTCCTCTGAAGCAGAGGGTTTCATGCGCACACCTCCATACACTTGTTCGGATTGTTCAGGCAATTTACAATAGATTCATCAGTCCACCTAATTGCATGTTTTCAGGAGATGGAAGAAAACTGGAGAACTTTTATTTATATAGTGCTTTTAGCAATCGTCATTGTCATAAAAGCAGCTTTGCAAACTCAAAAAAAAAAAAAAAAATATGGAAGCAAGTATGAAAAGAATGAGGAAATATATATAAACCATAATTTTCAGTTTGTCCCTGATGAGCAAGAAGAGGGCGATAGTGAAAACCCCCTGAGATGGCAATAGGAAGAAACCTTGAGAGGAACCAGACTCAACAGGGAACCCATCCTCATTTGAATGATCATTACTGTGTGTTGGGAAGCTGGAGGTTCAGTATAACAGAAAAGTGTTTAAGGTGTTTAAGTTAATATGTAGTCCAGTTCGTTATTGAAGGCTCAGGCAAAACTGTTTGTAGGAATTACAGTCCTGAACTGCAGTCACTGAGTCATCAGAGTACATTTGTCTGCATCAGCCAAGTCCAAAACCATCTTCATAGTCAAGAGCAACCTCCCCAGTCACCAAACGCATCCCAAGCTGACCACACAAGGCCTACATGCAACAAAATCTAAAACCAGAAGAGTAGCACCAGGATGAGTCGGCTTGATATGGTGCCACAGCTCCAAGACCTTGGGAGAGTAGAAAGCAATGTAAAAGTCTTTTAGAATGGGTGTCTCTGATCAGGTAAGGAATCACTTTTCTGGAAAGTCAGCGTTAAAGAACAAGGAAGCTGAGGAGAGAGGTCTGTAGGTGATGGTGATGCAGCCTAAAGAACTCAGCATCTATTTGGAGGTTCTGTAGGCTGCATCACAGCCACCTATAGAGGAAACGTGCCGAGGAGAAAGAGTGTGTGGACGTACATATAAAGCAGATGAAGAGTTAAGTCAATTCCATGAAGTCATTCCAACGGTCGTTAAACAAAAAAAGAAGAAGAACAAGAAGAAGAATGACAGTTATGAGGTAGTATCGAAATTTTTTAGTTTTGGAACATGCCAACAGATCACAGAGAGCACCGACCTTCATAAGTCAGTATGTCAACAGACATCTTCCTGTGTACATCGGGAGCTGTGCAACTGGTGCTATTCTGATCACCTGTGTCACCACGTCTGCAATTTCATCATGAACAGCAAGTCAGAACAAAGAGTGAACGTGAAACTCTGCGTGAAACTGGGAAAATCTGCCACAGAGAGACGTTTGAAATGATTTCGCATCGCAGTGCGATGCTGCAACAAGTCATTGGAGGGGTTTTGAGTTTCTTCTAGAGCCGAAGAACATCACTGGAAGAGGACAAGTGATCAGGAAGCTCAACCCCTGAAAATGTTGAAACCATTCGGCAACTTGTGCATGATCTCCACAACATCCGTATGTCAATCCTCGGGTGTGATTTGAACATGCGAAGTGTTGCTGTCGAGTTTGTCCCCAGGCTGCTGACCCAAGAGCAGAAGGAACATCTCGTCAAAGTCTGCCAAGAACTCCGTGGATGAGGATTGAGTTTCATTACAGGTGACAAATCTTGGGTGTACGGGTATGACCATATGATGAAGCAACGTTCTGCACAGTGCATCTCCACAACCGAAAAAGGCGAGGCAGGTCCGCAGCTCGACCGAGTACATGCTCATTGTCTTTTTCGGCATTCGCGTCATTGCGTGTCGAGAATTCGTCCCCAGTGGCCAAACCGTCAATAGAGAATTCTTCTGTCAGCTTTTAAGGTGTCTAAAGCGAGGACGTATGCTGAAAGCAACCGGATCTGTGGCATGTGAATCTCAAAACCTTTTGATACCCCTCATACAGTACGTATGAAAAGTTATTTTGGGGTTTCTATGGAGCAAGAAAGGTTCTACAGGAGACATTTAGGAATATGATTGAATCCATTATAGATTTTTTTAAAGGATGTATTTTTATTATTCATTTAGGAATATGTCTGACAATCCTTTTTTTTTTTTTAAAGAAATAACCCCAAAGCCTTGAGGGAAGAACTGTGACGTCACTGCGTGTTTGTGTCCGGTAATGACGTACTTCCGGGTTGAAGCACCCAGCCAAGCGAGGGAGAACGGGAGTGTCACTGTTTATTATTAAAGTACAATACACGCAGGAGCTAAACATTACCAAGGAAATATTCTCTTTGCATAACTCAGGTAAGACCATTAGCGCAACGATACCGTATGTGTTTCGTCACATTTTAGCGGGAAAACGAAGTCAATGCTGTGCGTTTCCGTTTGTTTTGATAACGGTAGCGTTTACAAGATGGCGCTTCTACTTAATGGCTTTCTACGCGCGTGATCTTTTCCCACCACCTTCACGAGAAACGTTGTTGTTCTTCGCGGCGATTGGACGATTCCAGTCCACCCCTTTTGCTCTCATTGGTCGTGGTGGTCCCTTTACATGAGGGGAGTGATTGTAGCGAATCGGAGCGCAGAGAGCGGGAAAGTGGTAGCCAATAACAGGACGGTGAGGCGGGATTTATCGAAAGCGGATGGGAAATATAAACAATAAAAAAATTAATAGCTGGGAAGCTGCGGTAGGTTTATTTGACATATCGCCCGATTTAAGGTAAGATCGTACACGCAGCATCTTTTATTTATCAGCGTCTATGTTTGGAAACACGTGTTTTCACATCTACATCTTATATTTCACATGATGATTATTGTTTTGATTGCTTTTTGCATATCCTACAAGTAAAGGAAGTGCATGTGTCACTAAAATAAAATAAAAAAACAAAAAAGATATTTAATTTATATTGTATAGCTTATATTTCGTGCATTTTTTCATACTAGGGTTTAAGTCTGTATGCTCTTCCTTTAATTAATTATTTGATTCATCATAGTGGATCCTCAGGCAATCACTCCATCACATGGCATTGTGCACACACACTCACACACACACTCACACACACATTTACTAAAGGGTGGTGATCAGCAGTCACATCACGATACCTCTGTGCTTCTGTAAGTATCACAATCTTATAAATATACCGATTCCATATTACAAATTAGTTTATTATCTTGAATCTTTAAAAAATATATACAGTAAGATGGTGAGCGTTATTCAGCAATTCTGAAATTGTTATTTAAAAAAAAAAACTGAACTGAACGTTATTTTTCTCACTTTAAGCAGTCTTCCTCTGGGATTAATAAAGTTCTTTTGAATTAAAATTTAAAAACCAATCGCAGCATTTAAACAATCCAAGCTAACTTAAAATACAAGAGTTTAGCATTTAACTTCTAAAAGCTGCATTGTTACTGAACTCTCTCTGTTATGTCATCCTCTTTAATTATTATTTCTAAACAATCTTAGTGAGTAATTCACTCCTGCCACACATGATGTCAGTCTACGGATTGTTGCTTTACCGCCTCAAAAGTCTTAAAGTGTGAGGTGTGGGCACACGGGTGAGAGACTTCGGAATCGATTTTGCCGTCAATCTGGCGCTATGTGAATCAACACACAGAAGAATCACGATTTGTAACTGAATAATCCCCCTCTCCCCTCACTTTTACACTTTTACAGAAAGTGGCAGGCTAGTTACTAGGATAATTTTGGATAGTAAAACCGAGGAAACCAGAACATCCAGGGTGAGACCATCCAGGGGGAGACCATCCAGGGGGAGAACAGGCGTGTACAGTTAGTCTTCCAAGAGTTTTTCCACTGGCTGATGTAAACGTCATATCTGTTAAGCCTTTTGTTTTTTATAATAACTGCAGCAAATCTGATACCAGAATTTTGGGGGTTGTCCCATTCAAGAAACCCTTCTCACGCCTTGTCAGGGCATTTTCACACTAGAGCCCTGGGATAGTTTCTGAGAACACTTGACTTCGAAGTCTGGTTCATTTTGATCAGTGAGAACACAATCGGTCTGCGCTGGGGAATGGTGTTTGAGTCCTCTGGGAAGGCTGCTCTCGAGAATGATGCAGCGTCGCCGGGCACGGATCGAATCAGATACGTAGGCAATCATACCTGAGAACGGAAGTACATCAGGCTCCTGTGTAAACGCGATGTCATCAGTGGAAAGCACGCGATAGCGTCGCTTTTGACAATTCTTTTTTTTTTTGTTAAGAAATATCAATAATATTAGGCGCAGTGCAAAGATCCACTTTCTCGTTCAGCCTGACCCTCACATTCATACAGTATGTGCTCATTTAAGATCCCATCCTGGAATTAGGTATTATAATCCCCCATTCTTTCGGGAAGGCTTTCTGCTAGATGTTAAAATGTTGCTATGGGGATTACTGAGGCCTGGCACTGAGGTCAAGCCAGAAAACCAGTATTTTTAAAAATATAAGTACAAGCTGAAACAGTGACGTAGTGGTAAATGACTGTGGTTGTTTCTAACGCGTGATGTATTTTCTCACTCTGTGTCTCCAGGTCATCATGGCGTCCGGCAGCTCGAGCAGCGAGGAGGAGAGGAGCCTGCGGGAGTGCGAGCTCTACGTGCAGAAGCACAACATCCAGCAGCTGCTGAAGGACTGCATCGTGCAGCTGTGCACGTCCAGGCCCGAGCGACCCATGGCCTTCCTCCGGGACTATTTCGAGAGGCTCGAGAAGGTGCACGCATCATGTAGAGATGTGAACATCCTTGTTAATCGTTAGACGTACTTGTTGTGCCTCTTTCACGCGGAGAATAAGCAGGAGGCTGTGTTTTAAACTCATCGTAGTTGTGTTTTTAATATTACTAATACATTTTTTGTTCCCGTCTCAGGAGGAGGCCAAGCAGACGCTCAGCCAGCAGAAGTCCGGCTCTCGCTCTGATTCTCGAGAGGACGAGATTTCTCCTCCCATGAACCCGGTGGTCAAAGGACGGCGTCGCCGCGGCGCCATCAGCGCGGAGGTTTACACCGAGGAGGACGCCGCATCCTACGTCAGAAAAGTACTGAAACTCTTCTACACTCGCAAATCCAAGAACTGAAGCATACTCTGACAAGTCACCAGAGACAATTTAGAAGCTGTGGAAAAGTATTTGCCCTCTTTTGTTTTTGTTATTTATCCCCCTCAGTTTTGTCACACATGATTGGGATTGTTTTAATATTACATAAAAGTAACGAGGGTAAATATAAAAAGCAGATTTTAAATAATGATTTTATTCATTAAGGGGAAAAAAAAAGCTTGTCCAAACCTACCTGGTCCCAATGTGAAAAAGTATTTGCCTCCCCCCCATCCCCCCCCCCTGAATCATTAAAGAAAAAAAATTAGGAAAGGGGCAAGTACTTTTTCACAGCACAGTTGCAGCTTCTCATCATGACCAAAAAAAAAAAAGAATCACTTTGTCACCTGCTAGTGGGAACTTTTTGAGTTGTTTGGATTTAATTATTTATTTATTTGCTGATAATTTCGTGAACTAACAGTGACCAGATCTTAGCAAATTTCTTGAGCAAAAAAAAAAAACCTATGCTAATTAAAATATATCATTTTAAACAAGCACCCTGTTAGCCGTTAACGTGCGAAGATAATCATGTGTGTGTGTTCGTTCCCAGGTTATTCCAAAAGACTACAAAACCATGGCTGCTCTGGCTAAAGCCATCGAGAAGAACGTGCTCTTCTCCCACCTCGATGACAACGAAAGGAGGTGACGTATTTTTTTTAATCAGTCATCATTGGATTGTTTTTTTTATGATTATTTATTTATTTAATATATATTCTTCCATGCACATCTTTTATTTTCCATGCTAAAAAGGAGATGTTTATAAGCATTGCACTTTTATTCATAATACAATATGAGAACTGAGCTACAATGTACATTAGGAAGTGAAACAGCACCATCTTGTGGTTAGAGATGTGTATGCACAATAATGGTATAAATACTCAGTTCACTTTGACTGTAAAATAATCTATTGTATGTTATATATTTACGATAGGTCGAGTGATTTATTGCAACATCAATACAGTATATAAGAGAGTTTGTATAATTCTAATGAGCTTTAAAGTCAACATTTGTAAGACGGCCAAAGCGGTTTCTCTTCGACACCTTGTTTGTAATTTCTTGGGAATTTGAACGTTTACTTTAAAAAGTTTAGGAAGTGACAGTTGATTCTGTGTTTGAACTGCTCCTCAAGAGTACATATAAAAAATTACAAGAAAGTTTGAAACCATAATGTGAAGGAGAGGGGTGGCTCATGGTTTTTGCGCAGTACCGCAGTACCAGTATTTTTACTAATAACTCATATTCAGTGTTAATATTAAAAACAATAACTGATTATTTATCCTTGCTAATATTTGTTAGTGAATCAGATGAATCTCAAAATGTTTTCTGTTATAGTGATATCTTTGATGCCATGTTTCCTGTGAATTACATCGCTGGAGAGACTGTCATTCAGCAAGGTGTGTGTTTGCGGTGAAATGTTTGTCTGCCCAATGTTTATACAGTATATATATATTAAAGAGCTGAGCTCTTTGTACAAGACGGGACCTTTTAAAAACAAAGCATTTTATTGTTTATCAAACACTTATTTTATTACTTTTAAATCTTTAAGGAATCTTGAGACAAATAAACACTAGTGCTGTTGGATTGAATCAAAGTGAACATCGAATAAAAAGAAATGAAGAGATGTTGAAATAAAAAAACATTCTATCTTCAGGTGATGAAGGTGATAACTTCTACGTCATCGATCAGGGCGAAATGGATGTAAGTTGAGAGGTTTTTTAAATTTTTTTTATTGTATCACTCGAGTGTATACGTGTCCAGTTTGTCACGTATCTGAACGGCGCGTAGGTGTACGTGAACAACACCTGGGTGACGAGTATCGGAGAAGGCGGCAGTTTCGGCGAGCTGGCGCTGATTTACGGCACCCCGAGAGCAGCGACCGTCCGAGCCAAAACCAACGTCAAACTCTGGGGCATCGACAGAGACAGCTACAGGAGGATACTGATGGTACACACACACACATCGAAATATGACTCACAGCTA
Source organism: Clarias batrachus (assembly GCA_003987875.1). Taxonomy (NCBI): domain Eukaryota; kingdom Metazoa; phylum Chordata; class Actinopteri; order Siluriformes; family Clariidae; genus Clarias; species Clarias batrachus. The sequence goes on from QMIH01001006.1 coordinate 193,075, forward strand.
TCACGATARCACATTAATACGTCACAGTGGAGAAGCTAAACCAATGATCATGAATTCTGATTGGTGTCAAAATGGCTTCCGCGCAGCATTTCACTGYGAGATTAGTTTGCTTAGGTGCGGTTACGGGTTTTGGCCACATGATGGCAGTGTGGGGGAAAGGGGACAGAGATTTAGTCAAGTGGATATGTATGCTTTATAGACGTGTAAGTTTCATTTAGTCAGACTTAAGAACAAATCCGATTTACGAACACTCTCCCAGAATGGAACCCGTTCGTAAATCGAGGACAACATGTACTGCCAGTTCTCTCACCTTAGACGGAATCCCAAGTCCAGTTTTTTTTTTTTATTATTTATTATTTATTTATTTATTTTTGCGCATTAAAGTGGCTCCTGTTTTGCAGGGGAGCACTCTGAGGAAGAGGAAGATGTATGAGGAGTTCCTGAGCAAAGTGTCCATTCTGGGTAAGCGTCATCAATCCCGTACACACCGACATGCTAAAGAGGCGAATGTTTTTTTTTTTTTTTTGGTTCACGTTTTTTGTTCATGTTCAGAATCCCTGGATAAATGGGAGAGGTTAACGGTGGCCGACGCCCTGGAGACGGTGCAGTTCGAGGACGGGCAGAAGATCGTCGTCCAAGGCCAACCAGGAGACGAGTTCTTCATCATCCTCGAGGTGAAAAACGCTCTGAAAATGGGCAAGAAATGCATCGAATCAAGACATTTATACAAGATGCAGGACAGGACATTCAAAAAGTCACACACACACACACCTTTACTTTTGAGAGAAAATCCTAAACGTTCCTCATGTAAAAACCCTGCTGTCCATCAAACATATTTTATTCGACTGTAACTCTTCTACTCCTTCGAGGAACTTGTTTCACTCTCTCGACACCTTTTGAAAGCCGGAGGTCTAGAGAGAGCTGATTGGCCGAGCTCTCTCAGAGGGGAGGGGTGAGAGGTMCTTAGTGCTCCCACATTAATCACGGCTCTACAGCCAAAAAGGGGCGTCCGTGAGCTCGCGCAAGCGGAAGGAGCGGATAGCGCTGTCCTCCGARTGTTTTGCTCCGCCCTCAACGGTGCCTGAGCGAGCAGGTCGAAAAGACGCKGTCTTTTGGTGATTCGGAGGAAACACGCGATAGTCTTCGGCCCTCCCGACTGCGTGGTAGTAGTAGCCTTAATGTGGGAGCGCCCCCTAGTGACGGGGAGGAATAAGGAGGAAAAATCTTAATCTGCATCCTAAATCTCTTATCCAGGGGAAATTTTGAGTAACCAAAAGGGAATCTCACCATAAATCCAGCGATAAAAGCTGGCACGGGGTTAAAGAAAGAAAGAAATTCGTCGACATTCTGAGTCTGAATATGCTGTAGATAGTAACACCTACACACATAACACACACACACACACAGACTAATAAACGTTGGTGTTTCCAGGGATCTGCAGCAGTGCTTCAGAGACGCTCGGAGAACGAGGAGTTTGTAGAAGTGGGCAGACTCGGCTCTTCTGATTACTTCGGTCAGTCTTTAAATGTCACGTTTTAAAGCTTAAATAATATTTCTATATGTACTATTTATAATCATTTCACCCGTTTATATTCACCTGTGTACTTTGAACCGATGAGAACGTGTTGTTGTTGGTTTTTTTTTTAATGTGCTTTGAGTTTTTTTTTTTTTTTTAAAAAAACCTCCTGTGTGTGTGTGTGTTCAGGCGAAATCGCGTTGCTGATGAATCGTCCTCGCGCCGCCACCGTGGTCGCTCGCAGTCCTCTGAAGTGCGTGAAGCTGGACCGTCCCCGGTTCGAGCGTGTGCTCGGACCCTGCTCCGACATCCTGAAGAGGAACATCCAGCAGTACAACAGCTTCGTCTCGCTCTCCGTTTGAATCTCTCTCGGTTTCCTTCTCTCTTTTTCTTTACACCTTCTCTGTTCATCGCAGGGTCCAGCTACGCTTTATTTTCTTATTTCTGTTTGTGTACCTTTCCGTCATGCTCGCTGTGTGCGCGCGTGTGTGTGTGTGTGTGTGTGTGTGTGTGGTAGATTTAACCCCTCGAAAGTAGGACAGTAAAACGAAGCCGGAATTCAAGAGAAACACCAGGAACTGCTCTCGTTCACGTTTCTCCCTATCTGTTGGAGTAAACGTGACGCGTATTGATTTTAACACAACGTTTAGGACGTGACGAGATCATCATTTCATTTGTTTTAATTAAGTTAAAACAAAAAAAAGTGTCCGAGTTCAATAAAAGGACAATTCCCTCTGTTACAGACGAGCCTCCGCCTGTTTATAGGTACAACACGTTCATTTTCTGAGATTTGAACCTGCTGTTACTGAATCCCGGCGCTCCGTACAGCGCGCGTTCCCGCCTCGAGCCGGATAGTCCCRGCGTGATGGGCTCGGGGTCACTCACAATCCTGATTCTGAACGCTTGATTTCGGTCTTTAATTCAGAAGTTTATTTCTSTGATGGAGAATTTGACATTTAACAGACGAGTTACAATTTACAGAAGATTAAAAACAAAACATCCAATATCAATTATAAACAGTTACAGGAAATGAAAACAATTAAAGTCAGACTGTGACATCAGGATTAATGCCGAACGAACAGAACCTTGCGTTTCTTACAGATGAAGCCGCAGCTTGTTTATCGTTTTTTGTTTTTCTCCACAAAATAAAAAAATATATATATATTAGAAATTAGTTTTTAAATATCAGATTTTTTTTCTCTCTGTAATCAAACCACATGTGCACCGTACCGTCTTAATTTCCTCACACGGTCGTTTCTAATTGGCGGCGGCATTCCCTTCGCGTGTTCGGAGCGCGACGAGTCCCGAGTCGAGTCGAGGCTGTAAACCGTGCGTGCATGAGTTCGCACACTTTAACAGTGTTTACAATTTATTTTGGATTGTAGTGACGCCAAATGCTCGCTCGTGCGTGTGCGTGTGTGTGTCTGTGATTCTTGTTGGTTCTGTTTGTTCTCCCGAGGGTACTGAAGTTGAATCATTTGAAATATTTTCTGTGTGTGTGTGTGTGTGTGTGTGTGTAGCGTAGCGATCCGCTTTGCTCCTCATCCTTCTTAATTGCACATTTATAGCAGAAGTAAATGATAGTAAATCACCATCACTGTATTTTTTTGCACACTTTGGTATATATATATATATAAAAAAATGATTATATTAAGCTTCTCTMTATATATAAATGTAAATATATATATATATTCGTGTGGCACTTTTTTTTTTCTCTTTTTTCTCCAATAATATTGGTTGGGTTTTGTTGATTTTACTTTACTTTTTACTTTACACAGCTTGTACGTGTAAATCTGCACCCTKTTTACGACGCCGTTTTTCCCTGATAAAATCCCACAATGCCTTTCAACAGCAAAGAGTCCAGACAGTCTAGTGTAGACCTGTTGGTGGACTGGCGATGACGAGTCGTTGGTGAACAGGCCGTGCGGTTTGGGACGGTTCCGCCGCAGAGCGATGGGGGACAGGTGTTCGCAGTGACTGTGAAGCCCGTATAGTAAATAGGGCGTGGTTTGGGAGACTGATGACGGTCAGACGATATATAGACGACCCCTCTTTAGTGAAGAGGGCGTGGCGAGGGAGATTTGATTATTATACGTAGACGAGCCCTCGGTAGTGAATAGGGCGCGGTTCGGGACGCGTCCGCAGTGGACTAGTGAGAGGGATGTAGTTTTCGACTGATGTTTTAGCGAAGGGGGTGTGGTTTAGGACATGTMCACAGTGGATCGGTGGTGGAGACAGGGATAAAAAAAAACGTCTCGTGTTTTTACCTCACAGTGCTTCTGTGCTTCACGGCAAAGTTTAGTTTAGATATCGCGTGGCTGTTGTGGATTAAAGACGTGACGCGTCGCTGAGTGAACGTCAGCGCACGTGTGGTACTCTGGGTATTTTTTCATTAAATTTATTTTGGATCCCTGTAACGTCAGTGTGTTCTGATGTATACACCGTACAGCAGGAAGTGAGATCGCAGGTACCGCAACAACAGTGTCATTTATTTAAAAAAAAAACATTTTTTTTCCCTTAAAAGTGAAATTTGTCAGAGAAGAGGAAACTCAGACCTGTGACGGTCCTAAAATCAGTTTAAAGACCTAGCTCATAGACGCTATCGCCAAAATAGTTACATACCGCAGCTTTAATACCTAACGTTTGTATAGTATTAAACAGGACGGCGAGTTACAGTTTTCCAAATGTTGTACTGTATTTCTTCAAAACTGACCGAGGAAACTCGAGCTGAAAAAGTGTGTTTGTGTCGGTGTGTACGAGTGACAGCTGCAAACCCACACCAGAGTCTCTTTACGCTCATTTTAGAATGTCGAAGTGCCTGATTTATTTATTATTTTTTATTATTATCTTTTTTTTTTTTCCTTTTCCAAAAGTCCCTTCTGCTTTGGCTTTCCTTTTGTTAAAAGCAAATTTGTCAGACTTTGTTTGAGTGTAGGAATAAATCTTTAATAGCAACATCGCCTCAGCTTTAGCACAGTTTTACAATGAAAATGAAAACGTTCTCGTACCTCCGTCCATCAGAGTCGCTTCGGGTTCAGTCATTCATTTGGTCGATGTTGTGCAAAAGAGAACTGAGAAGGT
>QMIH01001007.1:1962-22197 GCA_003987875.1 Clarias batrachus
ATATATATATATACACACACACACATCAGACATCTCTGAGGCTTTCAATTTCAGCCAGTTAATTTCAGCACTTTTCAAATGGAGTTTTGTAAACAGGGAAGTATAAGAGGATTATATGGGAATGCTAGGAATTAGGATTTTACCACATGTGGGTGACCGATTCACCTCAGTCTACCTTTGAATATAGCATATGAACGCCATCTACAGGCTATGGAAACAATTAAGACATGAGTTGTCTTGGATCGGGTTTGTTTGAATTTTTATTTTGTTGTGTAAAAAGCTTGGTTCAAATTAAAAGTAATAAGAAAATAAAAAGATACAGTGTACGTAGCGTTTGCATGTTCCCCAATGTGCTTGGTGAGTTTCCTCTGAATACTCCAGTTTCCTCCCACCGTCCAAAGACATGCATTTTAGTTCCCAAATTGCCCACAGTGTGTGTGTGTGCATCCTGTGATGGATTGGCACCCTGTCCATGGTGTACCCCGCCTCATTCCCAAAGTCTCCTGGGATATGCTCCAGGCTCTCATATACAGGATAAGCGGTATAGAAGCTGAATGAAAGGATGAAAAAAAAAATCACTGTTATTGCTTCACGTTTTATCATTATTCCATGTGGATATGCCTCTCTAAAAGATGTTTAAATATCCTTGTGTAGCTTTTATCCTACATTTTCTCTTTCTATATACATCAAGTCTCTGTCTGTTTCATCTAAGCAGATGTTAGACTCTCTCAGTTGTAATATTTGCTTCGTATTTCTCCACACATTCACAGATAAAATAAGTATGGTATACAATGTGCTTGTACTTAATAATGATTTAATGATCAGTTTGTCTGTGCAGCACATCACTACCGATCATGATGAGTTTAACATCAGATTCTTGAAGTAAATATTTACATAAAATGCATTTTTTGAAATAACATGTGTGTTGCTTCATTAGCCTTTAAAAGCACCATTTGGTGTTATGCTGTATTATGTAGAAGCCTTTGGGGATCATTTGCTTTATTTTTTAACACAACAAATTTGGGGGGAAATTCACACGAAAATGTGCAAAAGGTGAGCTTTAATGCAGTAATTTTGGATGATTTGATTTGATGATATTTTTAAAAACTTTTTTTTTAAAATTTGTAAATACCACTATTTTCACTTTTACAGGCAAAGGCACCTTTAACTGTAACAGGTTTCTGGGTCTTATGGCTCTTTACAATGAACGGACTAAAAACCAGGATGCTGAGCTTCGAGTTGCCTTTAAAGTGTTTGATAAGGAGGCCAAGGGCTGCATTGACTGGAATACACTCAAGTACACTCATCACACATCTTATTCAGTTTGACAGTAGTGTAAATCATTTCACAACAGACTGCTCCAGGCTCTGGCGTACATAACTTTTTATACAATAAATACTATTTCTGACAATTGAACACATGAGCTATGTTATGTAGCATATACTGTAAATGCAAATAAAGATATATTAATTCACGCTGCATCTGTTATGCCAGTTATGACCCTATTGATGCATTTAAGACTAATAATATTTCTACTAATTTATACTAAACTCCCACATATCTGTGTACAGGTATGTGTTGATGAATGCTGGTGAACCTCTCAATAAAGAAGAGGCAGAGGAGATGATGAAGGAGGCTGACAAAGATGGAGATGGAACTTTTTTTTATTATGCGGGGGGGGGGCTTGGACAGTTTCTATATAAAAACAGAGTGCAAACTGGCAATTCAAAATAAAAAAAAAGAGATAAAATGTGTAAATTGTCAGTGTATGTGTGTGTAAAGTAGACCATATCTAGAGGACACTATCTAGACCATGACAAAAACCAGACTTAGTTAGCGCATTAGTTTAGTTAGAGCATTGTTTATTATTAGCAGTGGTCTCAGGATCTTATAAATGTTATACTGAAAAGCCAGAATCGGGGAAGGTTCTTATGTAAATATATATTTATTAAATTTTCCAGAATTTGTTGCCATGATGACTGGAGACTCTTTGAAAATGACCTGACAGAAATTAGAGAAACATGTGGCTGAACAGTAAAAAAAAAAACAAGTAGACGTCCTTGAAAGATCTCAATGTATGTTTGAAATAAAGGATTATAAGGACACAATTTGTTATTGCTTTACTGATATCTGACCTCATATGTGCAACACTCTTGACCATGGATATTACATATAAAACAAAGAGGAGAACAATTGTGTGACAAATACTGTTGATTGACAGTTTGGGGGGAGGACAGTAAGGGGTTAATATCCCTGAACCCAAGTGCACCACGGTCATTTGATAAGCTTAGCAAAGATATCGCGTCCCTGTTTGAATGACGGATGTGTGCTGGAACCAATCGTGGCATTGCATCATTCTGCAGTTGTCCAATGAGAACGCGGATTGGCTCGGGTAATGGGTGGGATTAAAAGCTAGAGATTAAAACGCATACTAGCGTACTAAATAGTATGTCAAAACGGAACGTCAGCTTAGGTAGCGAACTAGTTTTCCATACTTCGTAGCGTGGTAGTATACGTTGCTACGTAGCAGACGGAGTCAAGGCTTGTAGCATCCATATAACGGCCTGTATTTATTCAGGAATAAAAGGAAAAATGAGAGGAAGACAGAGAGGCAGTGCGGAATAGCGGACCATTGGGGTTCTGGTCAAAAAGCTGACTTATATTTCATGTTATAGCACTTTTCTTCAGTTGAGCGGCAACAGAAGGAATACGGTCTCGCTTTTCTCCCCTTCAGCGGTGTGTTGTGATATAATCAGCCCCGGCTGGTGTTCTTTAGGATAAGGTGAGTGTGTGCGTCTGAAAATATGAACAAGTTGTGAGTTTATAATGGCTGTGACATTCTCAACACTGAAAATGGGCATCATATGACTGATATATTTAGACGCTAAATTATCGTGACTGTCTTTGTCCTGAGATTATCTCTGATTGGCTGAGGTGAGACGCTTCAGCAGGACGAGCAGCTTTGATTGGCTGGCAGCGTCACAAGGTCTTCATTAAGCAGCAGCAGCATCATCCGAGTTCATAACACACTAATAGAAGAGCGAGAGAAAATAAGAGTATAGGAACATCGCCGTTAAAAGACATCGTCAAACACATTAAACATGTGTATTGTAATATTTTATGTAGTTATGCATAACTGTTTTTTTTTAATTGCAGTAACTTGAAACGATACAAAAGAGAATACAATGATACAAATTAATTATAGTAAACATAAAAACAGCAGACAATCAAGTATTAATAATATGAAGGTACAAAATAAAGGAAAAAGACACAAGGAAAGTTGGGACAGTTTGGGAGTATTACCAAGAGACACATTTTCATCTATTAAAAACAATGTTGATGTTTTATTGATCTTAATTAGTTGAAAAAAAATAAATTGAGTTAATTTTTGTTATAAATAAGGTAAAAGATGGTTTTGACATATAAATTCTTTGTTTATGAATGAGTACACTATATGGACAAAGTATTTGGCCATTCCTGTTGATTATTGAATTCAGGTGTTTCAGCCAGACCTCTTATCCCCAGTGAGGGGTAATCTTAATGCTTCAGCATACCAAGACATCTTGGACAATGCTATGCTTCCATCTTCGTGGCAACAAAGTGGGGAAGGTCCTTTTCTATTCTAACATGACTGTGCCCCAGTGCACAAAACAAGGACTAGAGAGACATGGTTTGATGGACTTGGTTGTGAAAGAACTTGCCTGGCCTGCACAGAGTCCTGACCTCAACCCCAGCGAGCACCTTTGGGATGTAGCGAAACAGAGATTGCAAGCCAGGCCTTCTCATCCAAAATCAGTGCCTGACCTCTAAAAGGTCAGGCACTGATTTTGATGAATGGGCACGAATTCTCACAGAAACACTTCAAAACCTTTAGGACAGCCTCTCAAGAAGAGTGGAAGCTGTTCTAGCTACAAAAGACGGACTAACTCCATATCAAAGTATACGTTTGGATACAATATCATTGCAGGTTTGAGCAAATACTTTTGTTCATATAATGTATTTTCTATTTAAAAAAATATAAAAAGATTAGGGATGGCAATCAGATATAATGGTCACTGTCAGCTTTTAAAACTGAATAGTTTTCTTACTCATGTTGTTCAACATTCAATGACAAATTCAACAAATAGTTTTGTCAAGTTATGCTTCCTGTATTATAGCTTGACACAGGTTGAAAATGATAACATTCAGAGTTCTGAGTTGTGCCTTACCAATTTCATGTTAAGTCAAATGCAACATAAATCCTACACTGTGCCATCAGCTACTTGAATAACTTTAGGTATTGCAGGAACTTATAAACCAAGGAGGAAAATATACCAACATTTAAGTGTTTAGACATTTTCATTTAAAAGTTAACTGCACTGCTCCTGAGAAATGTTTGTTAAATGTAAAAACTGTCCAGCTGTTTAAAAAAATTAAAATGCATTGCCTGTTTTTGTTAATTAGTCTACAACTGTGACCATTTAGCAATACACATGCATTAATCACTTCATCCCAATTCTTTTTTTCAATTTATACATGTTTCCATTTAAAGTGGTAAAATGTTGCCATTCCTCTATAATCCTACAGGTGGTGGTCTCTAAACTATTCACACAGCACTGCACCATGAGCAAAACTATTTGTTTAGAATTGTAGCAAAATCTGGGGGAAAAAAATAATCAGGAAATCGCGAGAATCCTAATATAAATCAAATCGGCGCCTGGGTATATTAATCGTACCGGGAGTTCACTGGTGATTCCCATCCATGTTGGATGTGTTAACTGCCTTGTTTGAATGGTCTAATTTTCCTTGTGCCTAATGTTTCCTATTGACACATGTGTTCATATGACACTCCAGTGGATATGAGGTAAAATGGATTAAAATTATTTGTACACACTTGATTGGCCTTCATGATTTTATAGTTGGGGTTATATTGCCACCTGTTGTTTTGGCGTGCTCAGACAGTACACTGTGTTTTTGAATTTTTATGTGGATGATTTTTTAAAATATATTTATAGGCAATGGAGCAAAAGTTCTCAAAATACCCATGTACCTGTGGACTAGGAATAAAAGATTTTACTTTTCACTGAAATTGTTGTTACTATAATTTGTAATGAAAATAGTTGTAATAAAAGAAGGAATAAATCGGCATCAATGCAGAATCAAGCATTTACACTTATGGTCTTGGATGTCTGAACTTCACTGTAGGATAACACAATCAAAACTCAAATCTTTAGTACAGTTGATGAGGTATGAGTATAGTTGATTTTGGGGAGGAAATCAAGTCTGTATATAGTTTGTAGTGTGGGACTGCACACTGAAGTTAAACTTTTCGGTTTGTGTGCATCATTGGCAAATCCCTTTCCTTTGTATACTGTCTACAGTATGAATTTGGGTATTTGATTATCATTGAATAAGAACATTCTAAATTAAATGATAAACAAAAGATACCTGCTAAATGTGAGCCAATTGGATTCCTCAAGTATATTGTTCAATTAAAATCTTTTAAAACCTCTTTTGTATTGTACTCACTCACCAGAATGCCAAAAAGCACCTTTTCATTTATACAGTCAAGCCATTAGTATTAATATTATTCAAGATGCTATTTAAATATGTGGGAGTTTGTTTGATTTTAGTGTGTAGCACGTAACATACTGGCAGTTACGCTCCTCCACACTCAAACTCTGTTTAACCAGAGAAAGATAAGAGAAAAAGAAAAAAAAATCTTTCATGAGAAAAAAACAAAAGTAAGAGAGAAAAACAGACATAAAGGCTAGGTGCAGGCAGATCTGTGTTGTCTTACGAAATACTCGTGTCTTTCGTGGGGCTTGTTTCTGCGTACTGTCTTTCCTGGGTACAGAATCATGCTGGTGCTGGCACACTTTTTCACCCCCACATTATACCCACATCCTGTCACAACGCCCACTGCTGCCCAGCTGCCTTAGGGAGGGGGACAAGGGGAAGTTAGAGAGGTGAAACACACACACACCTTTTGTTAGACAGTGTTGCTAATCATTCAGTCCGACTTTATGTTCATGCATGCACATACATATACTTGTATTACTATCTTAGTCAAACCCTGGGGTTTGAGCCAGGTGGTAAGCTGATGTCTTTTAAGCCTAGATTTTTAAGGTTCCAGACATTGTTGAAATGTTTTATTTTTTATTTTATTTAAGGGTATATGCTTCATTTAAGGGTATAAAGGTATTTAGCTTAGTATGATGTGTAAATCCCGTAAAAACAAGGAACTAAAATAAAAATAATAGTAATTTTTAATATGCAGGTTTTAATATATCATGTTTTTTTTCATGAAAATGCCTGAAATGTTTATGAAAGGCATATTTAGTCACATGATTAGTATAACACTTGAAGAAAAACATCAGAGACAGCGTTACCAAAGACTTTACAGAAGAGTTCACATAGGACATCAGTTCGAAAGATGGCAATAATGTGCTTTTTATGCACTTTACATAAATGATTCATTCATTCATGCGTATATGCCTGGTGCATATCCCAGGAGACTTGGGGCACTAGGTGGGTTCACACTGGACAGGGTGCCAGTCCATCGCAGGGTATGCTTTGAAAAAAGTGTAACTTTTCTATGACTGCATTGTATTTATTTCACATGTACAACCCCAAAAATGTCACATGAGAATTTCCAAAACAAACAAAAAAAGTAGATTAACTAAGTCCTGTCTTAAATGAACAGCACAGTAAACTCTTACAGAAGATGTGTAAAGTGTAGCATAAATCATTATTTTACTGTAAACTTAATTCTACACCAAATACTAACCATCAGAATCCTAATGTAAAATTTTACCTCAAGCATTATCCTATACAATTCTAATTTTAATGCTAACCCAATAAAACCGTAACCCCATCATAAATGCAACTCTGACTCCGATCAGAGTCTAATTTATATCAAAATTATTTCTAGTAAGACATTTTATTATAGTAGTACAAATATACACGTGAAATTAAATCACATCAAATTCAGCTACTGCAATCCTCCTTAAATTACAAACCATATGAATTACTAAGCATATACCATTTTCATGATGATGTTGGCAATTGTGCAAGCATTCTACTTAAATACTCTCTAAGAAAAATAAAACCTAGTGCTTAATACTTTGAGGAGTGTATTCTTTCAGGGGAATTTAGCAGAAGATGTGAATGAAAAGCAGGAAAAGCAGCATGCGGTTAGAGAGATTCTAGCCTTCATTCACACCAAACCTGGTCTCATGTCTACAGCATCTCCACTTCTCTATTTTAAGCCTCAAACCTCTTTCCTGCCTCAGCATCCAACCCCCGCGTCCACACACACATCCTAACGGCTGTGATGTGGAAGGAAGCTCTGCTCTTGCCAGCGTTCTCGCACAATCTCAAGCATCCATGACCACAGAGTGTTTTTAGAATGTTTTTACACACGCACACAAGCGTGCACGTATACACACCACAGACTTGCTGTTTGTAATGAATAATCAAGGAATGGGTACTGTTTGTTCACTGAGATTTTTTTTATTAATACTGAAATGTATTATTCTGATATTATTTTTGGATTTTCATTAGCTATAAGCCATAATCACCAAAATTAAGAAATAAACATTTTAATTATCAGTCTGTGTTAAAAAATAAAAAGTTTCACTTTTTAAATTGAATTACTGCATTAAATTAACTTTTAAAGGATATTCTAATTTATTGAGATGGACCTGTATATGTGTGTAGTTTTTGACACACATGATCTTTTGCAGGATGGTGAACGCAAAGATTGAGGAGTGACGGAAACTACCATCTCTATCGCCAGAGTTTCGTCATCCCAGGGCCATGTCTCTGACTACTGTCAAACCTAACATCATCAGTCCATCCTTAGAGTCTACGCCAGGCTCTATCCGTACACTTGTCCCTACTCTTTCCAGCCCTGTCCACGTCGGTTCCGTGGTGAGCAGGACAGAACAGGACAATGCTGCGTATAGAACCACTTTCCCCACCGCCACTGTACCAGCCAATGAGACGGGGTTTAATTCCACGCAGCTCCCTGTGGCGTCGGTGGATGGTGCTGGTATGGGCATGGTCCTTATGCCTTTTGGCATAATCAGCATTGTTGGATTGGCTTTTGTTGTGGTAAGGATATTATGTTTGTCTGGATAAGAAGGCCAGATAGCTCAATCTTTGGATGCTTGTATCCTAGTTGAGTTTTTTTATTTTTTATTTTAAATAACTGCTAAAATGGATGAACCTTCCTTAATGCTGTAGTTAAAACTATGAGACACGTTCAAGTCAAGCCAGGACTTTTAATGAAATTTGAATGATGGCATAAAACCAATTGACATTTACAGAAGCTCCTGGCCGCAGTAAAACCTTTGAATGGTGCAAACATTTTAAAGAAGACCACACTTCTTGGCTCGGCCCCCACTGCAGTTCCCATGAAAATTCAGCATGATTGTACGCCTTATTCTTGAAAATGGGCGGATAACATGTTGCGGAAGAGACGCATCTGTCTGTGGGAGCTGTACACACAGTCATACACGAACATCACTAGCGCATTACAGAAACTCGCCACATGTTATTGCCTTCGTCCAGTCCTCGCTCCAAGCCATTTCCACATTTTTAGGTTGTTAAAGGAGTTCCTGGGAGGCCATTTTTTTGTCGTTAATCACCCAGTCTGCACTAGTGTAGCCGTGGATTACAGTATATAGATAAGTAATGATAGTTTTTACTCTCATAAATCTGGTCTGTTACTCTGGACAATTAAAAGACTTGGTTTGTCTTGAACGCCTCTTGTATTTTTACACAGGTACTGCACTTTTAAAATGCTCTGTGAAAAAAGTCAGTTCTTAATCAGATTTCGGAATACCATTGAAATACTACAAATATACAGAAAAGGCTATAAGTTCTTCTCTACTTTTGTTTCTGTAAACAGATGCTTTACATAAGGAAAAAGAAAAGGTGAGTAAACATCGGACTACTCAGTATTTTTAGTTTTGTGACAAATATTACACTGATAAGCTTTTTCTGTGCAGACTGGAGAAGTTGCGGCACCAGCTGATGCCCATGTATAACTTTGATCCAGGCGAGGAGCAGGATGACCTCGAACAGGAACTTCTGGACCACGGCCGGGAGGGCAGTCCAGCAGGACCAAATTCCAAAGTGAGGATCATTTAATTATCTGCATTATTTTTTTAAAACAGTTCTTGCAGTTAAGGCCAATAATCTGTCTGTCCCTAGCAAAAAAAACTACATGTCCTGTGTTTAGTCAATCAGGTTTATCTATGTACAGTACATAAGAGGTTTTTTTAAAAGTAATCAAGAATCAGATTTCAACCAGCGGGGTGGGACTCCATGGATGCTAAATCGAATTAAAATCTGGCGAGACCAGGTTGGTGGCCTTGGGCTCTTTGCCTGCTGGGACGCAGTACATGGTGGACTGTGATGCACTGGGTTTTCTGATGCCTTTCTATCATGGCCAGCATTGACTTCTTTTTTGTTTTGTTTAGTGTTGATACCTTTGGCCAAGCTGTTGACTTTTTTTTTTTTTTTCCTCCTCAAAAAAATGGTGATGACTTGCAAATTTCAGTCTTGCTTTTTAACAGCAGTTTTGAAGTAGGGGCTTCTTCATTGTTTGTACAGATGTTTGTGGTTGCTTATTATTTGTTGTATGTTTGTTTTGGGTTTTTTTTTTTGGAAACTGCTCCTAGGGAGGAAGTGGACTTCTGGAGGGCCATATTTTTTCATGAGGTCTTGTCCAGTTTGCTTGGATTTTCTCCTGCTATCAAATGCAAAGAAGACTAAGTCTTCAAAGTTCTCCAAAGGCCATTTTGCAGTCAGAGATGCACTCCCAATGAAATCTTAATTATGGCAGTTGAGGCTTCTAAACGTAATTATATCAATTTCATTTCAGTTATGTTCATTCTATTTGTATAGGTGACGTCACTAATTAGTTCTCCTCTGTTTGGCTGGAGAGTTGTGCGATGGAAATATATAAATATGGCAGGATTTTTACTTTCTGAAGCTGGGGTGTCCATATGTCTTTTTGCCTCTGTGCTCAGCCAGATCCAGCAGGTTATTCTTATTATCTTTATTTGTTATTTAAAAAAAATTTAGAATGGGATTAAAACCTTGAATTTCACTTATGTCACTTTTGGCAACTACTGTACAGTCCAGACATACCTTTTTAAATGTATAAATGTATCACTGATGTCTTGAGGTAAAGTAAAACACCCTGAGATGGCATGATGAAACTCTGGGAGGAACCAGACTAAATTTCCGTCATCTTTCTGACTGTTTAAAGAGAGACTTTGTGTGTAAACTTTCGAATCACCAGTATTCAGAAGGTGAATTTAATAGGAAATTGATATACTGTATATCCTTTACTCGAAATCGAAGTTTTTTTTCTGATATTGATATTTATGGTTTCATGAAAACCATTCTGCAATTACAGATCCTTAGCCCAAGTTTATTTAAACCTTTGGCCTGAAGAAGGAGATCTTTACACCTGACTGTGCACGTTTTAAGAATGTAGGGAAAGCGGTATTAGAGTACAGGCTTGAAAATATTCTATTTTTACTCCCTCCATAATCTCTGATTATGTTTAGATGTAGGCTGCCTTGTTTTTATAGCTCATTTATAGCTTCTAGGTCACAAGAACCACTGTCTTCGCAATATCAAATAATATGTATGGGGGAGAGCACACTCAACCACTTTTCTCTTTCTACACTAGAGGTATAACACAAGTGCCAGTATCTGTATCATTAGTATTGACAGATAATTTGGTTTGTATCATAATCTGTAATTGGAATTAAATTGGAACTGGGAGTGGTCTAGTCTATAATGGAGTGAACTGTGTTTCAAACTAATAATTAATTGTCAAATAAGGAAGCTGTTCTTTACAACAATATGTCTGTAAAACTTTCAAAAAAACACATTCCAGGAAGATCAGAAAAGTTCGCTTTCAGTCTCTGTCACAACTGCTGACGGCAGACAATGAAAGTGTGCTTCTGTTCATATTATACTACTGAACATGGCCTTTGTCACATGAAGAGGTTTTCCAATTTACAAAAACATGGGCATAACGAACAATGAGAGTACTGACAGCGTATCCATGATGTACATTTTTTTAAAGAGATATTGGGGGGGGGGGGGAATCTGGAATGTCTGAGGATTGCATATACTGTAAACCAGAAAAGTAAAGATGGAAGAGAAATGAGAAATGCTTTGAAATGAGAATTTGTTGGAGACATGGCAACCCTGTCCATGTGAATACAGTGCTCCAGATGAAAGTAAAAACATTGCAGCCTTATGTGACTTTTTAGTTTTTATCTCAGCTTGAAACTTTCTGACAAGTTTTWAAAAAAAAAAAAACAAGAAACATATCTGTATTTATAAAGGGGAAAGGACTTTAGAGGTCCTAGAGGAAAATATCCAGATTGAGTCATGGCTCAGGCTCCACTCCGGTCAGCCAGGATCAGGAATCTGAGGTCAAGGGCACTGTCCAGTTTGGATCTGTTCATGCCCATGACATACACAGATTCCACACCTTGGATGAGAGGAGTAAAACCTGATATGATTCTCTGCTGTTGTACCTCATCCACCTTAAGGTTCAATGTTTTGTGCTTTTTGTGATGATTTTCTGCTTACCACCTTTGTAATTTCTTTGAGTTATTACATCATTCTTTGAATCACAGGCAGGTCTGTTCTTTCTCCTATAATTTCTTTCACCAATAAGGATTTTTCTTTTACCCCACAGACCTTCCACGCACAGGATGCTTGTTTTGTGCACCTTTTGTATAAACTTTAGAGGGTGTTGTGTGTGAAATTACCAGGATGTCAGCAGTTTCTGAAATACTCAAATAATTTATTCTGGCAACAACGAGACATGGAGATCAGACTTTATTTTCATCATCTGCATGATTTTATGCATTGTGCTGTAAGTACATGATTTGCTTATGATGTATGGTGTATAAATGAGCAGGTGTACTAGTGTACCTGTAAAGTGACCAGACTCGGGCTATAGTTTGCTGCGTCAACATCTGCATTGGAACATGATATTTCTTTCTTACATATTCCTCCACCTCTTTAGTTAAGAATAGCAATGTAAAAACTTCTCTAGAGCAATCCTTAAACTCTGACCTAATCATGTATTCTACACCAAACTCCTTTTATGACAAGGTAAAAAGCTCAAGCTTGCCCTATACTCTTCTCGCTCTTATTCTCAGACTCTGACAGCGGGTCAGGGAGGCGCTCAGGTGGCGAGCCGACTGGTCTTTACGGATGTTGCCGATGCCATAAACGTATGACGCATCACTCCTGCAGCCTAAGTGAAGATTCAGGAATCCTCCAGGGACATCATTGAGAGAACAGGAAAATTCCAGCGTCTGGTTTTCACACTTCAGGCGGCGAGTTTGCAACCGTCTGTAGACTATAAGGGAAGTTTCGAACTATCTCAAGGAGACTGGTAAGGTTAGGTTGCATTTGCTGTATTTAAAAAAGGAAATTTCTGTTATGTTTCTGTACATTTTTTACAAATGAGTATTTCAGTTCTTTTCTAATGATCCCTTTTAAATGGAGGTTTCAGACTGAGTTTAATCCATCATAGTCACAGATGTGTATGCAGTATGTGTTCATTAAAGAAATTTAGTACTAGATGCATTTAATCTTTGTTCATGAATAGTAATTGCATGCATTGTAGATACATGCACACAACTTCAAATGGAGTTGTGTACTTCAGTACATATGTACATAGATACATCAACTGTGTGCATTACACAGTTGAAAGGCTCCAGATATTTGCTTTTGGTTTATTATTCTTAACCTAATTTTTAATTATTCAGATTAGATTTGGTTTCATTTATCTAGCTCTTTTTAATGCTAGCCATTTTAGCAAAGCACCAGAAAAAATTTCTCTTGAGAAAACATGAGGAAGAAGCCGTTAAATTAAAATTTTATTTGTCACATACACAGTTGTACACAGTACGATATGCAGTGAAATGCTTATTCCCTTGAGATGAACCAGTCTTCTGGGTGATGCCGAATAATGGGATTGTAAATCATTACCATTTATAAATTCTACGTCATTAATTCAGAACTTTGGATATTGAAATGAAGGTAAATGTAAGCACATTGTGAATAAGCTCAGGACAGTTTTCTATGATTAAAACAGCATCTTGGGTAGAGGTTTTAGAAGTACAAGGTAATAGGAATGATTTGTGCTGATACCACAAAGTCTTCTCTAGAGCTAGAAAATTTTAATGTCTCCTTTTGAGTACAACTAGGAAACATTTATTCTTTAAGTGTGTATGAATATAGTAGAAGTGGCTTGGGGGTCAAACCATAGCTTTATACAATATATCCTGTTAGCATTGGCATGTTCTTATCAGGTTCTTTACCTGGCTCTACACAGTGTAAACACACAACATTTGTAGAAAGAGAGAGCAATTTATAAATGCCATTCAAGTCAAAATAGCATGTGAATGGAGGTGATCGACATTCACAAAAGACTTCAAGCACAGTATGGTGATGATGCCTTTTTTATTTTAAAAGAAGGATGCTGTGCGTCCTTGAACCAGCCGAGGTGGCTCGGAGCCCACTGCAGTTGTTCCCAGGAACATTTACTTAGTTGAACGCCTGGTCCCTGAAAATCAACGTGTAACTTGTCACCAAGTTGCAGGAGAGGTACACCTGTGTGCTGGAACTGTGCATAGAATCATTCACAAACACCACTTGCACATTACAGGAATTCGGCTGGAAGTTATTGCCACAGCTCTGTAGTACAGATCTCACTTTCGACATGTTTGGACCATTAAAGGAGTTTCTTGGAGGCCAGGCCCATGAAGCAGGCAGTCCGATCATGTAGGGGTTTTACTTTCATAACTGTGTTCTGTTATTCTGCGCAATCAAAAGTCCTGGTTTGACTTGAATGCCCCTTATATATTATATTTAAGATCTCAAAAGATAACACGTACAGTATGACAAATGGAGACAGATTATTTAACTCGAGACGAAACATCTCTGAGAATCAGAGATCTGAAGCTTTCTACAGAACGCTGCTTCTTGAAAAGCTTCTGTGAAACTGCATCAGTGCTACAGAATCAGGCCATGATGAATTTCAAAGTAACCATAATGTCAGTTCATGGCCCTGTTTAAAAACAGGGTGAAATGAAAAAACACAATACAGTAGAAGCAACTTTTGTCTTCAAATGAAGTTGTTAAAAATGAATAGATATCATGAAGCATGCTCCTCATGTTTCTAGCAGCTACTTGTGCACTTGCCCTGAAGTGTGCTTCCTCACTTTCTCCCCTTTCTCCAGAGTGTGAGTGCCGTTTGCTTCCTTCTTTGTATAATAAGGAATGTAATAATTATTGGTTTCAAATAGATAATTTTTTAGAGGGGAAGAAAATTTTTTWAAAATAGCACATGTGTGTGTGTGGTGTGTGTGTGTGTGTGAATGCTACCATGGAGTCAATGTTTGTGGCAGTGTTTCCAAATTTCCAAAACCAGCAACATTACAGAAAGTTTGTAATGTGTATGACCATAAATAAATATATAAATAAGAAAATAAAGGTGTGGACTATTTATGAACGTATCCTTTTTATTGGATTTACTGACATGTTTTATAAAGTCACATCTGCATGGTTTACTGGGATATTCATATTTTTACTCATGACATGGGCAACACAATACAATGCATGCACTACTTTAAGGCTCCTTCTCAATTGTTTTAGACAAGTGCTATCAAATGCATACAACTGAGGGAAAATGAGTCATGGTTTGGAAGTAACCTTCATGAGGTGTTGATTTTTGAACATCTCATTCAGGGTAAAAGCATCACATCCTTGATTGAATAGCATATTAACACCGGCAACATTTGGCACTTATCCTGGTAACGGATGGAACATAAAATTATACTTATGTATATGATTTCTACATTGATCATAGAAACTAAATAACTAATGAGATGAATAAAACTGAGGTAAACAACAAAGTCTGAAGTTCCTGAAATCCCTCTTGCCGAGTCTTGACTTGAGCAGTGTATGAGTCACCAACTTTTAAAGCATTTAAAAAAAATGTAAAAATCAAAAAACACTATATGAACGTGTCCTGTATTTTACAGACCAGATAACATTATGCAGTTCCAGTATTAACTCATGTAGCAATATGGACAAACCCAGTGATGCTGTCAATCCGCTACACCTCTGACCAGGATAAAGTGATAACTGAAGATGAATGAAGGATTCAAAAAAGTTAAATAAGACAGTGTACGTCTTATATATAAATCAGCAATTAAAAATTCAGTGCAGGTGAATTTTCTTCTTTTTTTCCTTTTTTAAAAGAAAAGCTTATTTTTAAAAAAGCACAATACAGTATAGTATTCTAGAGATTGCCGAATTAGAGAAATAGAAACTGAAAAAAGAATGAAGTTTTTTAACTACTGAGGGATTCCAACAGCATCATTAAACTGCACATCGTTTAAAAAATGAAAAGTAGTAGTAAGCACGGCTTTTTTATATTTGTGGTAAACAATTTYTCACTTTTTTTCTTTCTTAGTTTCATCTTGCTTTTTGACTAACTGTGTCAAGTTTACTGAACACACAGAGGAAAGTGATCTAGTACTCTATTTCACATTGTAAACAAAAAAGACTTTCTCTCAAAAAGAAAAGTAGAATTCAGAAGGTTTGACATATTTTCAAGAACAAGAAGATAGTCGTGTGGAAATACTGAAAAAAAAAACATTTCTGGTATTCATCTTTAGAAAGAAATGTGATTTCATTGTGATTACGGAGCACATGTATTATATAGAAATAAAACCCACATAATAATAATAATAATAATAATAATAATGGAGTCTTGGGGCAAGATTTTTAAATGGCATATCATCTCACTTGTAAATTACTTTGGAAAGCAAAAGAGAGAATGTAAATGTAGACAAATAAAATCGTAGTAGTTATATGGTACCATATCATATACGTATTCTGAACTACAAGCCCATGTTGGCTGTAAGTAAAAGTGTTCTTCAATCCCTACTGAAAGCACCCGTTAGATGTCTGTTGTCAAACCTGAAGTGTAGAAAAAACTGGTGTAAGTGCCGGTCTATGGCTACATTTAGACAGAAAGGATGGGATGTCCAAATCCAGTTCACAATCCAAATCACTCTTTGGCAGATCGTCTTGTCATGTCTGATATTACTTGATGCAATCTATGTAATCAAAACCTATAATTATAAACAATCCAATCCACGGTGCTCAGTTAAGACTTTTTCACTAAATGGTTTTTGATATCTAGTTATTAAGGGGAATTTATTTCCAATATTAGTGCTTTGAGAATTGTTATGAGATCAAGTGATGTACTTTTGTCAAGTGATTGATAACACACCTACATGAGAAGGCTGGATCTAACTGTCTAAATGCAGCCTATTGCACAGAGCGGCGGCTCAGAGCCTAGGCACGGTTGTCGTGTGGTGATGGCAGGTGTGGCTGATCCTCTTCTTCTTCTTCCTCCACCTAAGAGTAGGAAAGAGAAAAGATACATTAGTGTGTGCGTGAGAAGGAACCATATGTCTCTGTTGCAGTCTGCGACAGTTGGGAACAGGAAACCAAGAAAGGAGGATAACGGCCATATTCAGTTTCCCTTAAAGCCACTGACTCATTCAGCTCCTGCAGTAGTCTACTGCATGTATGCCTTTGAGTAAAAGGGGAGTTTTTGAACACTTTCAACTCATAACAGGACTTCAGTATGCGAGCAGCCATTACTAACAGGCTGTTTATATAAGTTGGTTCCCCAACAATTACTGTCACTTAAAATTACATGTACTTTTTCTTACCTCTTGCTCTTGTTGCTGCACTGGTTTTTGAGGCTGTAAACAAGGAAAATATATATAAAATATTTTTTTAAATAAGTGGCGTATACTGGTCAGATGTGTTTTGTAAAAAAAGAAAATCAGTCATTCTCATACTTTAAATTTAACTACCAATGCAATGTTGTAGGTTATGTGAAGCCAAGGTAAAGTTGTACGAAAGTTGTACGAAGTTGTATGAAGGCAAATTGAATTCATCTTAAAAAGGCTAATAATTTTCTGGTTTTTAGGCATCACAAGGCACACACATACATACACACACTCACATTCACTCATTCTCACACTATGGGCAATTTGTGAAGGCCAGTTAGCCTAATCTGCATGTCTTTGGACTGTGGGAGGAAACCGGAGTACCCGGAGGAAACCCACCAAGCACGGGAAGAGGTAATACTTAT
Source organism: Clarias batrachus (assembly GCA_003987875.1). Lineage (NCBI taxonomy): Eukaryota > Metazoa > Chordata > Actinopteri > Siluriformes > Clariidae > Clarias > Clarias batrachus. Next base: position 19,181 of record QMIH01001007.1, read on the forward strand.
TGTGCAGCTATATATTTTTATATTTAAATGTACTACAATTCCACCCTGACATTACACAACATATAACTCTACATTGGTAGTTCAATTATATTTAATTTATACATACACTGATCAGCCATAACAATAACATTGCTTATCAATTATATACCAGTAAACTGGTTACAGGATCATCTGCACCCAACGCTCACCCATTGAGGCTAGCCCTTCTGGTCTAATCCCACAGAAACGTCAATGTTGACCACGATAGATGAACACATATCATACCATAGCCTACAATRCACACAAGCCCAACAGGCAGAGAACCCCAGCCTTCAAAATCCCCAAACTCTCCCGAACCCAATCCTAAAACCCTACAAACAAATCTGATCCGTGGAGGCCCCACCCCGCAAACACACAGCACCCAAAGGATCCTCTGCCAACATCCTGCTACCAAACACCACAGCAACCCCCAGAGCTCATGAGGAACCACATCTCTAGGGGCATAAGGGGAACCTCAAACCAAGGTGGTTTTAATGTTAATGTTTTTAATGTTGCGGCTGATCTGTGTATATTATGGTTACCATAGTGTGATTTATTTTTCATGTGATGCTGACCCATTTTCTTGGTCGGCCTCGAGGTCTCTTTTCCTTTGGTGGCTCCTTTGAAAAGTGAATAAATGGAAGGAAAAAAAAATGATATAGCAGCTCATCTTACTGACAGCTTTTTAGTAGAATGATTTATTAGAATGAATCAGTCTCTCTTACTTTGGGTGTACTACGACTGGCCTTATTTTTACTCCCTTTGGGTCTTCCCCTTGGCCTTTTGGGAGCAGGAGGATCAACAGGTTCCTGAAAGATCCAGTTGTTTTCAGTTTAGTGCTTAATCCATTTCGCTGTCAAGCATATGGATAGGATGTCATAATACCTGTTGTGGTTTGCGTGGTCTGCCTCGGCCTCGGCGCGGTGCCTCTGGAGGTTCAGTTGCTGGTGCAGCAGCCGGTTCAGCTGCTGTTCCACTCATCTTTTCTTCCATCCTGGCCAGACCTCACATACACTCCACACACTGTTCTGATTAGTTAGAATTGGATGCAATTGGTTGAATAGATGAGAAAAGACCTAACAAAAAACATCCTGTAAACAGCCTGACCTGACTAGTAGTAACATACTGCACATACAATTTATATGATTTATGGAAAGCATCTCAATCCCATACGCCTGGGAGTTAAACAGGTCTTTAGACTGCAAACAGGTCCGAATTCATTGCTTATCAATCAGAACACACGGTGTGGGAGCCATGTCGTTGAATGTATTTGTTCTAAGGCTGTATTGCAGTCTTCACAAAGACATCATGGAAATGTGACATGAACAAATGTTCAATTGGTCTTTTATGCAACCTTGCKTCATATATACATTTTTAATAAATGGAATTTAAATGCACTACTGTTTCTATTTCCATGGCTTAGAAATGTGCATATGGAAATTCATTGCTCCGTTAACACCTGAATGTTGAATTCATTAATTGTGTTCATTTGTAACCACCTGTATGAGAGCAGAGTGTGACATAAAGCAACTGCAGACAGACAGACCGATAGATAGATAGATAGATAGATAGATAGATAGATAGATAGATAGATAGATAGATAGGCCAAAATGAAAACTGCATATTTTATATAGTAATTTTCATAGAACGCGAACATTATTAATATTTATATGACAAAATTACTATTAAATTGCATAGGAAGCAAACAATTCAATAAAACTTTTGTTGTCTCTAGTGTTGTACTGAATGCTTGTCGTTAAATCCTCTTTTATTCTGACTTTTTTGAATTTCAGCATTTTTATGTTATATTGACTCATTCGTATTGCAGCTCCATGTCCTCCTGTGGTTAACTGTTGTAAAACGTATAATAGCATACTTTTTCCGCTMAAGGAGGAAACGTTGCCTTGGTCTTGATATGTGGAGAAATAAAATGTTACCTCACATCACCTTACCCTTTTTTTTTACAAATTCGTTAAAAACGAATGTGGCTTTTTCTCATTTTACTGTACATGCATGCACACACACACACAAAGTAGAACTGGGTAAATAATTCTAGTATAACTATAGCCTAAGTAAGTATATAAAACCATAGAATTGTAGTCTATGAATGAATTAACATGTAAATCTCACAGCATTACACTAGAAATGGAGGAAACGATCAGATACCTATAAGTGTCTATCATGACAAATCACCATAAATCACACAATTCTATAACATGATGAGATGTTGATTTACCACTGATGGAGGTCTACCGCGCGTGCTTGTTCTCCATGAAGTCACTGATGTAAGAACATGTGTGGCCCTCAGTCTATCTGATACCTGTCTAAGAACCGAGCTACATCTACACGGCAAAGAGAAACACCCGCCCATTTCCCCAAGCCAGGCCCCAACCTGGAGTATGTATAGCTTAGAGCAATACACATATTCTTTAGTAGAAGCTGACTTTACTTTCTCTCTTTGAGGTTGATTTGGCACAATGCCAAATCAGGATCAGGTACTTCACAGCGTAATTTTTTTTCTTCACCGTTTACTATTTTGACAAAGCAAACCGTAACTAATGAGTCACTGTATGTGAATTGCAGCTGTGGGTTACTGGTAATCTATCTCTCTTTTTTAAATTCTCCCTCTCTCTCATACACACACACACACACATAAACAGACACATGTTTATACATTACTCACATAATGATTTGATACAACCAATTAATGCTCTGCCTGCATCTAAGCAAAAGGAAACATTTTGGTCATTTATTCATTAATTTACTTATGTTTTTATTAAAGCTGTAATGTTTGACAAAAAGGACATTTTCTTCATAGACAAATGTCTACAATATTTGGAAACTGTCATAGAGACTGCTAAGATTAGCTGCTTAGTTTTACTGAACATCCTGCAGAACCAGCTTCAGTCCTCCTGAACCTGCTTCTTTTTTCATGCACACAAAGCCTTCTTTTTTTGCTGGCATTCTAATGTTTGGAAATCAGAAATGTTTTTTTTTTT
>QMIH01001007.1:22417-43020 GCA_003987875.1 Clarias batrachus
TTTTTTTTCAATAAAGGGGTAAATATCTCCTCTTTCAACCCACGCTCAACAGAAAAGCATCTCCGAATGAACAGCATGCTGAACCTGGAGATGGATGGGCTATAACACTAGAAGACCACATTGGATGTGACTGCTGTCAGGAGGAGCTAGCTTTGATGGATCTCAATCTTGGCCGCAACCTGGAGAAGCTGGGTTAAGAATTTGCACAGCATGAATCCTATACATCAGGCGTTTTTAGTTGCACCTGTGATTCATGTGGCATATTCAGGGAGCTGCAAAAGAGTAAGAATAAGCAGTTTCCAGGAAGACTGGACGCCGGGCATGTGCTACTTTTTTCTTTAGCTCCACAAAAAGAAAAAAAATCTCCTTGTTTCCCTATCCTTTTCACAGAAAACGTTTGCTCCCTGTTGTCAGAAAACACTCGCTTCTCTCATGCTTAACATTCTACTCCTACAAGCTGACCATATTTATTTTTACCTTGCCTTTAATTCACGTCCATAAGAGGAGACGTTCTATCCACCGTGCTTAATTGGTAAATGTATGTGGTCACCCTGGCAAGTACATGCCCCATTGCTTAGTACAGTACATACCCTGTGATGTTATTTGGACTAGCAGGTGGCCGTCCAGCCCCACTGTCTACACAGACTCTGGATTAAAAGATRTGATGACATCGGCTGGAAGGATGTCAAGTCCCTAGCGTTACAAGCCAATCTGTGAGAAGTGTCTCCTCCACATGGCGCTTATTTACAGGTCTAAATTTTAGCATCAAGTCCCACTGTGTGGGTATTGCAGCTATTTCTTAGCACCTTTTAAATGCCAATTGGATTGTTTTCAGCTTGGTGAGAAGGTGCTAGTGAATGGTGGCTATGCTGATGATGGTATTTATAGAAAATATTGCATCATGACTTGGTTGCAAGGTACTGGTATGCATGTGCACAAGGAGGAGTTAAAGGTGCTTCAGCCTGCCCTTCCTATTTACATATGTGAGTAGTGTTATGTTGCAAAACAACATACTGTTCTCACCAAAATGTAAATGGTTAACATTTCAAGAATTTTAGAAATGTGCGGACATGAAGTGCATTTCAATTAGCGTTGAGCTCTGCCAAAAATGTTACTGTTAAATAATGATTATTTATAACATAAATTGATCTGGGAAAAACTGAGGAATATCTTTTCATCTAGAGCTCAAACCTCTTGTTAAAATAGTACAAAAGTAAGTATATATGACAAATACACTAAACATTTCATTGACCTGCTATCTAAGTTCATTTTATTGGTTTTCCTAAACTTTGCTATTTGTGATTGTATTAACTGCTCATAGTGCTGGTTTCAGCACACTTATTTTACAACAAATCTCATTGTATCAAGCGAAATATTCACGAAATGACCTACAGTAGGCACCGAATTGCCTGCAGGTGAAAAAGCATATCAAGTACGAAAAAAAATATATATGTTTAAAAGTAAAGCTCTTTTATTGAGACCTTTGAAGTTAGTCATAACCAAAGCTACAAAAAAAAGAAGTGTTCCTGAAGTTCTCTTCAAGAGTATGATTAATGGTACACAAATAAGGATAAATAGACTTTTATAATGAAAATAAACTTTACAGATGTATGTTTAGATAAGCAGATAAGAGTATATACTTAGGCATTTACAATCCTATGTGAAAGTATTATAACGGCAGACCCAATTCTTTTATTTTTGCTATACACTAATACTTGCATTTCAACAGATCAATATGACACAATCTTGCTGAAATGTGCATATAAATAATGAAGGTTAAACCAATATGAACAGGCCGTCTATGGTTGAAAACGCAAGCCATTTTTAACCTGAGAAAAGATGGAAAATGAATCAGGGTCATTGCACAAGCATTGGGCATAGCCAAAAAAACAAACTGGAATGTCCTGAAAACAGAAAGAACTAGTGGTGTACTAACCACCACACACTGAACGGGCTGGCCAGGGAAAACAACAGCAGTCTATGATAGAAACAGTGTGAGAGATGTGAAGGAAAACCTCAAACAGCTACAAGAATTAGGAGACCCGGTTTAAAGAAAGAAACTGTTCTGGAACAAAGATGATCATTTTGATAATTACTAAAATGATTGAAAGCTGAAAGTCTGGAGAAAGATTGATCACGATCATGATCAAAATCATTTAAATCCCCTTTGTCGAGCCTGGTGTAGGTAGTCTCATAGCTCGGACTTGCATGGCTGTCTCTGGAACAGGCACAAGTCATTTTTATTGATGACGGAAGTCATGACTGCAGCGGAATGAAGTCAGACATCGACAGACGCATTATGCCATCCAATTGTCTACAATCTAATAAAAACTTCATCATGCATAGAGAAAATGACCTTAAACATGTCACCATCTCATACAGTATGTAGGATTTCACTGGGGGGAAGAAGGAAGAGGTCAGTCACGTGTCTTGTTGATCACACCTTTACCCTATTCAGCTGAATTTCAACTTCTGAAAAGAAGACCGATGGAAGATCCACCCAAACAACAACAACAACAAAACGGCAGAAAGAGCTACGCCTAGAAAAACATTTGAAAAGAAGAATGCAACAGTTTGGTCATGTCAGTGGGTCACCAGCTTGATGCCTGAGGTGGCTGATGCAAGAAAAGGACACATTATTCATTTTTGTTTACATTAAAACTATCTGTCCCAATACTTCTGCTAACCTAAAAATTGGGGTCTGCTACCAAAGGTCCCATGTTCTAAGGTGTCTATCACATGTAAATGCAAATATCAGGGAAAAAAGTGAAATTCAGATCTATTGTTTCATATGCATCATTTGATCTTAAATCCAAATGTCTTCAGTGTATAGCGAAAACAAAAGAATCAGTCTTGCTGTTCAGATACTTTCAGAGGAGACTGTTTAGAAGTACATTCATAAGCATGTTGTGTCAAACATAAACTCGTGTATAGCTTGTACAGCAGTCCTTTAATTCCCCTCTAGTAATTTATTCCTGCTTACGATTACTCTACTTACATTCATTGGTAATGATTAACAATCTAGATTTGACTTGAACAGAGATATAACATATTTCCCCTGCTATATGCAAATGCTTAAACTGAATACACTGAATTGCAGAGTGAGTGATTTCTACTGGCTATGCCATCTCCATGACCTTTTTGATCCAGTCTACGTACATTGATACACGGATAAAGATATTCGGTTGCCCTGGATGCCCACAGCGTCGCATCGGGATGATGACTCCCTCTAATACCCAGCAGTCACTGTTCTGACATGCCAAGGGGCCTCCGTAGTCCTTCTGATTAAAAGAAAGTGAGAGAGACGGAAAAAGAAACAGTGAGACAAACCCTACACGTCACTTACTCATTTCACAATTTTCAGTCAGCTAATCAGAAAATGCAGAGCTGCAAAAATCCCATTCTGGTTTGTCACATGCACTGGAAAAGAATGATGATTTTCTATGCAATTAATCAAAGCTGAAAACGTTTTTAAGGCGACATAAAGTATGCACCATAAGCTGCATGTTTCTTTATGGTAACTAACTGACACTTAATGTAATATGCACGATCTTAGTTAAAAGACCAACATGGAAGGATATTGGTCAGTACGTGCCGGCCACACAGCATAGGTCAATGACAATTTAAAAAACAAATTAGTGCTTATATAGCCTTAGTGTGTCATTGGCGAGGCTTCAGACATCAAACTGTGTATTTGGGTTTTTGGGTATGTCAGGTAGAACAAACGTTATCATTACTTTTAGAAAGARTAAATGTTTCCACTACCAGAATATGGCAATGATGTTGAAAAATGAATAACTCTCAAAATGAGCATATTCTTATGATTGTTTTAGTCACAGAAATAACCGAAAACAACAATAAAAACATGTGATCCCGTTTGTGTAGTCAGTTAAAATAAAGAAAATTCAATTCATCATATTGCTTTTTTAGTGCTGAAAAAAAAGAGGATATGTCAGTCTATACAGCACAATCCTGAGCCCTGTATATGTCTATTAATAAAAAAACAGCAAAACAAAAAATGGCTAAAATGCTCAGAGCTTTAAGGGCTACAGACAAATGCTTCCTCCTGCATGTTATCGACCGGTTCTAACAGGGGCATTCAGGTCCAACCGGGACTTGTGATGAAATTTCTGAACGAAGGCATAAAAGCAATTGACATTTACATAAAGCTTCAAGCACAGAACGGTTTTATTACTCTTCTAGCCGCAGTAAAACAGTTAAACTATTCAAACATTTTAAAGAAGCCCGTACGTCTGTGAATGACGATCACATCAGCGGACACTGCAGTAAACATTCCTGTGAACATTCAGCGACTGGAACACGTCATCATTGAAAAGCGACAGATCACCATGTCACCAGCTTGCTGGAGAAATGCATCTGTCTGGGATTTTTTACGTTTGGGCCATTAAATGAGTTCCAGGGAGGCCAGGGTTTCAGATGTGAAGCAGGCAGTCTGATCTTGGCTCCAGCCTACTGAGAAAACTTTTTAACTGGTATGTGAAATGCTGGAATAAGGGCATTAATGCAGCAAGAGAATAAATAGAGAAATGAAGGTGGATTTTACTCTCATAACTGTGTTTTGTTATTCTCACTCACTCACTCACTCACTCATCGTCATTACCGCTTAATCCTGTAGTCAGGGTTGCGGGGAGCCTGGAGCCTATCCCAGGAGACAGGGCACGAGGCAGGATACACCCTGGACAGGGTGCCAGTCCATCGCAGGGCACAGACACACACACAYWCACYCACTCATTCACACACTATGGGCAATTTGGGAAAGCCAATTAGCCTAACCTACATGTCTTTGGAATGTGGGAGGAAACCGGAGTATCCGGAGGAAACCCACCAAGCACGGGGAGAACATGCAAACTCCATGCACACAGAGACAGGAATCGAGCCTGGTTTTGTTATTCTGCACAATCACAATTCCCGGGTTCAACTTGAATGCCCCTTTGTATGTTTTCTACATATGAAATAAGAAACTGTAACATGAAGCCTTTAAAAAGGATACATTATTATCATTGGTGACAAATTTGTGTCAAGGATTATTTTTTAATTTAGTTGCACTACATTTTTGAAATATCTTCTCTTAACTGTTAAACTTTCAACACTTTCATATTTTCGCTGCCTCTGTGGGCAGGTGTGGGAGTCTGTAACAAGGCTCTGCATTGGGGAGGCATAAGGTTTACTACTGTAGGAGCTGGTATATTTATATTTCTCAGGTTTAAACATGCATTTATGTGATTTTTTTTTTTTTTGCAAAACAATCTCTTTAATGAGTCTGGACCAGAGATAAAAAAAAAAAGTGCACTACATTACTGAAACTTACTTCACAAGCCCCTACACCACCAAAAAAAGATGTAGTGCACATTTCGTTTTGCTTCACTCGCCCTTTGAAGTACTTGTTACATTCGCTGTTGCTCTGCACTTGCATCCGAGCAACATTCAGCACTGTTTCATCTCCTGTTCCTAAAATACATACAGAGATATAAAAAAGAAATGAGATAAAGGAAGAGAATCTTCATCATTATGAACAGACTGAAGCTAAACTTATCAAATTCAAGGAAGATTTGGAAAAGTTGCATGGTGTTACACCTTTGGTCTCCCCCCACCCAGCAATCTCACAGGTGGTTCCTTCTGGAACAATGTAGCGCTCAGGGGGAAGACATATCTGTGACACACGCTCATTAAACTCTGCATTACTGAGAGAAAAAAATAAAAAATAAAAAATAAAGAGGTATGTGAGAAAAGCAAATTGGATTAGTTTGTCTATTAGGTATGAAAAAGGCATAAGCCTGAACAGTACGTTTCGAGCTGAAGAAGGACTAGGTGTGACTCTGATGGCCCGCAAACGATTTTGTTCAGGGCAATGGACTGTGTGCCGGGTTCTCCTGTCACTGGGTCCCGGAACACGGTGCCCATGATGGCAGAATATCCTGTGAGGTCCACATAACTGCTAACACACACATACACATAAACACATGCACCCAAACATGCAACATCAGAAGTAATCAGTGTGTTAATTACAAATCAGATGTGAAAAAAAAAACAAGAAAAAATAAAAATAAAAAATGGAATACACTCACCAAGAGGAGAAGCACTGCTTAGTGCTGATCACCCATTTTGAGTTCACCAGTGATCCTCCACAAAAATGCTTTCCTTTCCTGTAAGAGAGAGAGAGACAGAGAGAGATTTAAAAAAAACTGAGGAGAGAGAAGGTGACAAAGGACTGAGCTGGACATAATGAGAAAAGAAACAAACCTGTCTCTTAGGCTGACAGTCCATGGAGAATTTCCTGGTGTGCCACCAACAATCCTCAGCCTAGTCATTTTAATGCGGTCGTCACGCTTCCCACATTCATTGAACACTACGCCCTCTGTCCATATGTACACAAACACCACAACATACTGTACATACACAAAGGCATCCACTGGGAATGGTGCATTTTTTATTCTTTTAATTTATTTTACAAATACATACAACATCATATCAATCAGAGAATCAGTGACTTACCTGGTGGCATTATGATAGGTGGATCCTCCCCTGCTGCAAAGAAAGAGAAAGAAGTCAATTAGTAAAATTCTAAATGGTAAATATGCACATGATTCATTTTAGCATGTAATCCAGTGTAAAACGTTTGCCAACTCTCCGGAGAATTCTGACTCTTTACTGATCAGACCAGAACTATTATACTTCATTGCTAAATGGAAAACTCACACTGTTTAATAAGTCCAATAACATAAAATAATACTACAGTTTACAGCCCTGGTCAAAAAAGCAACAAAAACAAATAAAGAGATTTGATATTACTGGAATTTAGAATTAAAACGGTCCAAAACATTGTTGAAACGTGGACGGAGTCATCAAATTAATGTAAGAAATGTGGTCATGCATGCTGAAATGATTAGTGAAGTTGCATCATAAAAAAAGAGAAATTCCAGTGTGATATGTGTGGTAGGAAAAGGAGCATATGAAGTGATGCTCCTATCATGCATAGTGTCCACTGCGCACAGGCCTTTGGAGGCAGGGTTCTGATCTGCAGTTGCTTCAGTTGGTCAGGTCTAGGCTCAGTAACATTATGTGGCAATAAAATGAAGTCAGCTGACGACCTGAACGTACTGAAAAATAAACGAGTCTTCCAAAAAAGACATGTGTCACCTGCCCGCTGAACCTGATACATTTCAAAATAAAATAGGTAATGTTGATAGAGGAAAAGTCTGATGACAACAGATGACTGATAACGGTGACAACGAAGGTAAACGAAGGATAGTGAACGCTTTGTTTCGTCTATGCTTCCCAGGCACGCAGCACAAGGATGTCTGTACATTTCTCTGTACAGTACTCTTTTAAAACAAACTGATATTACATTTTCACATAACATATACAGAGGGGCTCAAAAAAATTATTCACACTTCAACATGTGAAATATACAGTATACTGTATGCCTCTCTTCTGACGGTCACATGATAGCATCAATGATGGTGTAACCACTGGCACCTTCAGAGGAAACATAACAGTACACATTGCTCCCATAATTTAATTTGAGTTTTAAAAAAGGGCAAAGATAACAACTGTTGAAATGTGTATACACTTGCGACTCTGTGTATGATGTAATTTAAAATGTAATGTAAATGAGGATTATCAGGTAATTTTCTGATGTGAATGTTTCATGCCAATGTAATAACTTTTGGTGTTGTATGAACATCATTCCAACTTTATTGTGGTAACCCAAATCTTGAAGTTTGCGTTAGCTCCAAGATAGCAAGCTTAGAGAGATGAAAAAAATATCTGGATCATCACAGTTCCACACTGGAGCTTTTTTTCTGACAGCATTAACCATCGACTTTGCAAGACAGTTCTGCCTGACATGACATCTGTTGTACATGAACTGTAGAATAATGCAATCATACCCTGCACCATTGTTACTGAGGAGAATAAGTTCAGCAAGGTAGCGGCATCATGGGTAATCGGAGCCCCATCATAGCTGAACACACTATCTGAACACTTTTTCAGCTGTAGTCCACCCCAACAAAAACAACTGCCACCTTGTGGTGTTATTTTGTATTACAGTATAGCCACATTTTGACTGTTACAACAGGTTGGATTGTATTAGATAAAAAAAAAAGTAAAAAAAAAAAGGATTAGTGAGGGCACATATATGCTTCACATGAATGGTTTAATCGGAATTGCAAATAGCAGGTTTGACCTTCCCCCTTTTGTTTGCCATTTTTTGCAGAAGAAAATAGAAAAAGAAATGGCTAGTGCACATGTGAAGGTGTGTTGACCAGGTTTTCTATTAATGCATTTTTTACTTGCCTGATGGCACAGGCATATATCATGGTGTAGTGGTGCCTGGAGAAAAATTTATCCCACTATATATATATTTTTTAATTACCACATACAGCAAAGTAAACAAAACAAACATAAAAACCCTAGTTTTACAAACAGTGACAGTAAGTAGCTAGCCGCTAGCTAGCAGCTGATGTAGCATAGTTAGCTTTATTTTTCCTAAAGCTAGATTTTGTTTGGATAGTTCACTTCATCTTTCCTGTTAACTAGATTATTTAAATTTTCCTCAAGAGACCATATTTTGGTGTGTGCCACAACAGACAAACAAGCAGGTGGCAGCAAACGACATTTTCCCCTCAGTTTGGCAAAGCAAAGGCATCCTGCCCTATGCCTCTGACTGGTTTGGGCAAGAACATTAAGACAATCATCACTTCTTCCTAAATGTAACCAAGGGTAAAAAAAACACCACTGGGTATAATCCATTAGTCGTGGGAGTATTAACAATGATTTTCACACATGGAGTGGCCACTATTTTGCGTGACATAATCAAAGCTAAAGGCACTCGAAGGAAATATTACAATGTGCATTGTTTTTTTTTTTTTTTTTTGCCAGGCAGTGCATTACTGTACATAATAGGCTCGGGAGTGCGTTCTTGAAAACCGGCTACCGTCTGATCAGTTTTACTTTTCTTATGGAACAACAAGACCATTAAATAAGTATGCTTTCGCCCTACTGTATTGGCTGGTCTGATAAGTAAGTACTGTATTTTTTCCCCATTCTGGCTTAAACTTTTATCATTTTTAAATCAAGAAAAACATTGTGAAATGTAATTGATGGGTAATGATGAATGGCCATAGATAAAATGACCATGACACAAAAGGACACAGCAATGTTAGAGTACTGGTGAATACAAGTGAATAAATATTATTTCATAAGATCCTCTGTGATTGTGGTAATGGAACGTATCATTGTTCAGAGTGCAATGATTCTGGCTTCCCAGAGTCCTCAGTTACACAAGGATCTTTGACTAATAATGAAAAAAAAAAAWGAGAGAAATGGCAAAATAAATAAATAAATAAATGCTATAAAAAAGGCTGTAATTGCACAGGATGAAAGAAATGTACAGATTTTCTAAACGTTTTCATATTTGATTATTTGATTCTATAAAGCTGTCAGAGTTATTATTTGTATTGTATTATATTACATATATTACTAAATACTAAAAATAGTGCATTGTTCTTAAACCCAAAGAATTTAAATGGAAGGTATTTATCAAACAGGCTATAAGGTTAACAAACTAGAGATGTTAAATGCCATGTTTTCAGATGGGTGGCACCATAGCAAAGACTAATCTGCTCTAAAATGTGTTCATGACAGACTAAAAGACAAAGAAAAGCAAGTGTTTTTACCACACTGCTTAATTGCACAGTAATCAAATTCCGTTTTGGGGTCAGCAGTGTAGCACCAGGGTCCGTGCAGATCTCCATCAGGGTTCCTGCAGTAGTTCTCGGTCAGGTTGGCCTCTGGGTGTGTCTTTGGGTTAATCCTGCATTAATACAGTAAGGATACAAATCACATGAAAAGAAAGCAGCAAGAAATCATAGCTCAGTCAGTTTCCATGAGAGCAGAACTGTTTAGACATAATGCACACATTCAAAAGCAGAGCTTGAATTTTTTTTCCCTGTGCTAATTTATCCAAGATATTAATAATTAAATGTCCCTGACTTGCTCGATGCTAAGCTATAATCATGTGCCATCCCAAATCTTTCTGCATTAGTGTGTTTTAACTTACACGCTTCGGATTCAAAAAATAAATTATAATATAATTAGGTTAGATTAAACAAAGATATTTATTAAAATAATCTCAATATGTATAGAATATCACTATGAGACCTTTATAATTTATACAGTGTTATTTCTGTAAGAAAGGAGTATGCTTGTTTGCGTCAGATGGTTTAATTTTTACTTCTTTTCCCCGGGGGGCATTTATTTTTGTCCTGCTAAATAAGTGAGTTTGGTGGTCTTACTTAGTTTTATGTGGCGTATTTACACTCCAGTTCTGACAGAGGATGCCCTTCCGTGTTTTGCGGACAGTTCCTCTATAGTTTTTTCCATTTCCATTATAGCAATCTGGAAAAAAATATACACACAAGTTTTTTATTTTTTACMTATTTATTATATGTTATTAAACGGCAAAACGATAAAACAACACTTCAAATGAAAAGCTAATTGCTGAGAAAGTAACTGTTTCCTGCTATTTTAAATTTTGATTATTTATTACTTCTGGTGAAGGATTCTATAAAGATCCACCAGGGGGCTTTTAAGCTGATACAACACCTTCAGCCTCAATATCATCAGCGCAGCGTTTGATCTGTAGACAGAGGGCCGTCCTCATCTCAGTCCTCGATGTGAAGCACCAGGGAGCCTCAGAACCATCTGGATTACGGCAGTAGTTCTCCTCCAGTCCCCTGTAAGGACACAAAAAGGTTGTAAATATTTGTATTTGTCTTTATTATTCTTTTAAAAAGCATCCAATATTTTTTTTCCCAATATTCTATATATTCCAATTTCTCACACCCTGATACTAATCTAAGGATGGATTAGCACATGGATGCAATGTCATCAAAGCTTTATTCACCCGTAGCTCTATACTTACTTGCACTCATATGTTTGGGGATAAAATGGGTGCTCATGAGGAGACTGAGCATCCCAGCGCTGACACGCGATGCCTGATGTCGTCTCGTTCACTTTCCCTCTGTAATCCTCCCCACGGCCTCGGAAACAGTTTGTGGTGTAGCTGGAGCGAGACCGCCGCTTTGGAGCCTCCGCTGGAGCAGCATGGAAGAGAGAGAAAATGAAAGTGAAAGAGAGAGCGTTATGAGGTGTGAGGTATAGAAATATAAAGAAAATAAACATAAAGAAGTGTAGAGTGTACTGAAATGCAGGGCAATCAACAACCACCTGCTGATTCTGTTCTGCGTTTCAGACACTTACTCACTTTCTTTAAAATAACCCCATCTTTGTACTAAACCCAGTATACTGGTTAAGCTATCCTGGTCAGGGTCGCATTAGATCCATGGTGGCATTAGTAATGCAGTATTAGTATCCCAGTAACACTATATACAAAGAAACCACCAGCCATCTGCCAGTTCACCAGCCACCAGGTTTTTGAACAGAAACTCCAAACAGACTGTCAACAGAAAAATTTAGGCTCAGTATTGAATCCAGGACCATGGAGCTGAGACGTTGCAATGCTGTCAGCTGCCATGTTTATTCTTGCATTTAAATCTAATTAATTATAGCTTTGAGTGATATAAGCCGTAAAAAAAATGATTGCTACAATAAATAGCCAGTATATTGTTGTGAAATTGTTGTTAAAAAAAAGTAAAAAAAAAAAAAAAAAAAGAATCATGTTAAAAAATAAATCTGTACTGAGGAGGTCTGTGTAATTGTATTTAGTTTTGTGAACATGGAAATGCTGCATGTTTGGGTTGTGTTGAGACTTACAGCACTTGCGAATCTCACAGCTCTCTCTCTCCACCTCAGGGTCAGTGGTGTAACACCAGGGCACTGGGGAGGCGTCAGGGTTCCGGCAGTAATTATCATCCAGGCTCTTATCAGGGTATCTGAAGTTCAAGATTCAATTCAATTCAATTTTATTTGTATAGCGCTTTTAACAATCGTCATTGTCGCAAAGCAGGTTTTAGAATTATTTAAGTTTGAAAGATCATTATTTTTTATTTGAATTGTTATTGAAATATATACCAGCATTATTAATTATTTAATATTTAGTTTTATACTATATGATATACTATATGACTATATGATCGTCGAAAGTTTGGACACTGGTTTGGGTTTATTTTCAAAATTTTAGAACAATACTAGTTTTTTTTTTCTTCAAAACTTTGAAATAACACATATGGCATTAACCAACAAAAACAAGAACAGTTAGCTGTTATTTTAGGACACGAAGGTCAGATGTTCTGGAATAGTTCTTGCAAGAACAGTATTGTCAAGTGCTTTTGCAAAACCCATTAAGCACCATGATGAAACTGGCTCTCATGAAGACCATCCCAGGAAAGCAAGACCAAAACTTACTTCTGCTGCAGAGGAGAAGTTCATTTAGACTTACCAGCCTCAAAAAACACCAATTAACAGCACATCAGATTAGAGCCGGTATGACGGCTTTAAAGAGCGCAAGTGACAGACACATCTACATATCAACTGTTCAAAGGAGATTACTCTATATTTCACATGCCTGCAGCATTGTTTTACAATATAGAAAGAAAGAAACATCAGTTAAGAACGTGGGGAATTAGAAGGCGTGTCCAAACTTTCGACTGGCAGTGTATGTAAATGTACTACTAATGAACCAAAAGTAAAAGCTAGCCAAACCTGAAATTGCACAATAGATAAAATCAGTGTATAGAATACACACAAGTGTGTAAGGTGACGTGTAATGCCACATACTTTTCTGGTTGATAGATGTGTTGATGTGGAGTTTGCTGGTCCCATCTCTGGCACTCTTTTCCACTCACTGTGCGATCAACCTGACCCCTGTAGTCCTCTCCATTACAGGTGATACACACCTCTAGGGGAGATACACATAAACACACGTGCTATACATGAAGGGAAAGGACACTGCAGCAATGTAAATCTGACAACCTAACAGAAGTACGCTCTTTTTAAATTTACAAGAATTAAAATATTCTATAGCATAACATGCAAGCTGAAAGATTTCTAGCTTTTTCCAATTTAATGACATGACAGGGAATTTAATGACAGACTGTACCGTCTTTACACTGGGGGACATTACAACTCTCGTATCTGCGCTCAGGGTCTGTGGTGTAGCACCAGGGTCCGGTGTTGTCCCCATCTGGATTGCGGCAGTAATTTAGCTCCAGGCCGTTAGTGGAAGAAGGGGTGTATCTGTTTCCATAAGTATTAACTCATTAGGAAAAGTCATATTAAATCCATTTTTTTAAAATGTTAGTTCTCTTTTTCCTACCTGTGATCATGAGGAAACTTCGACCACCACTGCTGACATGTCCGCCCAGACTTGGTCTTAGATACGTCTCCCCGATAGTCCTCTCCATTACCAATAATGCACTTCCTGACATAAACTGGGCAGCAAAGGAGCACATAAGTGGCACAGGGAAGCTTGTAACATGTGACTAGCATTAAAACAGTATGTAGCACAGCTTACCTTTCATCTCATATAGGTCACAGTTGACATTTCTCTTCACCTCTGCGTTGTCCGTGTTGCCCACCCAGGGCAAGTGCTTACAGATTACAGATGGCCGAAAGACATAGTTGAAAGCCCTTAAAATAAAAACAAACATTTGTGCTTAAAGTTTAGCATTCCCAATAGATTTTAGGTGAAACGACTGTCCAACTGAAGTATTATTTATAGAAAAAGGTCAAATTATATGTGACTATTCCTGCAACAAAACTACAAGCTTATTATAAGATACAGATGGAAAACTGAGGAAAAGCAGAAACTGGCTTGTTTCTTTTCCAAGTGTCCATGGCAAAGTCATACATTTCTCATACTTTAACAGATCTTACATACCCACTCATCGTCTAGACCTCTTTAAGCTGTATACAGGGTTGAGGCGGGCCTGGAGCCTATCCCAGGAGACTTAAGGCACAAGACGGGGTATACCCTGGACATAGTGGCAATCAATCGCAGAGCACACACTGATACACGCACTCACACACTCATTCACACACTACGGGCAATTTGGGAATGCTAGTTAGCCTAATCCGCATGTCTTTAGATTGTGGGAGGAAACCCACCAAACACGGGGAGACCATGCAAACTCCATGCAGACAGAATCAAAGAAGGAATGGAAATTTCAATCTTGGAGGTGCAAGGCGCCAGTGCTAACCACTACACTACTGTGCTGCCTAATAGATCTTGCTTATAAAAAGTGCTAATACCAGGGTTTAACCAGAATGAGGAACATTCGTAATACCGTAATTAGAACACCCGAACCCCAGGGCGACGTTTTTACATTATACTGATATTTGAAATTTTATCTGAAATTTTTGACAAACCAAAATGGAGTAGAAAAACAAAGTTCAGTATACCAAAATAAAGAGTACATTTGTCTTAATATAATTACTTGATAATGATCACATCATAACCTTTATTATAATTATTCTCAAATTATCAGATCTTACTTGATGTACCATATTTTACAAATAAACACAAGACTGATATGGATATTTAAAACTGAACTCATGAGTGGATTCTGTGCTTCCACTTTTGTCATCACTAATGTTGCTTCTTGCTGTGTATTTGCAGAGATTCTGAACAACGTCTCTGATCACTGTTAGTAGCTTGGCTCTTCATGTATATGAGTATGTTTTTTACTCAGTGGTCGATTTCAATACACTGGCACTGTACAATTTAATACAAGGATGTCCAATGAAATACACTTAAAAAAAAAAATCTATATATTTTTATACAAGGAAAAATTGTGAACGTATTCATTCAAAGACGAATGGCCTGAGAGTAACTGATACCCAGTAGGAGGGAATCCTCTAATATTTTCAGAAATTATGTACTTGCACTTGGAAATTCGATCTTGAAACGGTCTTGCATGAAAGTGCCTTTGTGACTGGCTTGCCATGCTGGTACAATCGTGGCTCGTGCTACATTCTGTGTAATTACTGGCATGCACAATTGTGGGAGCATAAATGTAGCTGCTTTATCTTCATGGGTCTAGTTACTTTCAGATAAGAGGGTATTGTCTCTCTAGGCTTTTAAGTAAGACCTATCAAGGTTTGAGCAGCAAGAAGTTGAGAAGATGGTACATTGATCTGCCTCTCTATGCAGTATGTGTGCCTTTATCAAGCTGTGGCTTTATAGTACTCTTGCATACATGGAATATTTGGTATATTAGGTAATGACCCAGCTGATTTCTTAGGTGGATGTACTCCTACATTTGGTTAAGCATTCGATCGGCTGTGTGAAGTCATAAATCTGCATCACTATTGCCAAGGCAGCCTTAATACCAGCCTTTACCGAATTCACTGTTGTGGCTAACCTGCACTACTGCATTACGCTCTGAACATCAAAGTGCACACTGTAAACACAGATTGAATGAAACACAGATGCTAGGAGAGCATTAGGGTCTGTCTCTATAGGCAGTTTTATTAAGCTATACTTCATCATGCTGTTGCACTGTCAGACCTGCTTTACCTAAGTCTTATCAGTGCGTACAATATACAGTACTTCAAAATGTGTACAATTAGGGCATGGATGTGCACAATCACAGAAATTGTTTCCACTGGACTGAAACACAAATACTACTAATTTACAAAAGCGTCTTGGCGTGCTTGTCATTCACAATCACATGGATAAGCAGTTCGAAAAAAACTGCACTTACGCACACTTCTCGATCCACTCAGCATTTAAATTAACATGGCTGACTTGGAAACCATTGGCTTTTATTCAGCAGTGTTTGTAAGCCCAGCGTCTGTTTAAAGCCAAACAATGCCAACCGCATGTCCCCTGGACAAGCATCTGGGGGCGGGGTAACTAGATAAGGGATTTTAAATGGCAACAGTTAGAAACGTTGGAAATAGAAGCAAACTAGTTAAGATCCTGCTCGTTGTGTATAGTTATTTAAACCATATTTTTGGCTTGAGAAAAAAAAGTGTTTTTGGAAGTTTAGAAGCCATACAAACCAGGTTTAGGTTCATACACTGTTCAGCTGTAACATTAGAACACAAAATATTATGCTCAATATTGTGTAGGTTCCACATGTTATTCTCTCGGATCGGAACAGACGGGCTGGCCTTTGGCAGTCAAGGGGCCCATGTTTATACTGTATGCGTCCCCCATTATGGTGGCAATAAAATAAAATTAGACTTTTTTGCAAAAGGCCATGCCACAGAGTACTGTTCTAATAAGTCTACTTTAAATAATTCCCATGCTTTTGAAGATCAGGTTCTGGCTCTTTCGGATTAAGTCTCATTGTCACCATGCATTGCAATCATTTTGTTTGTCCATGAACACTTATGAGGTATTTGGAAAATTCCCAGCAAATTAATGTATTTACATCAGTGTTTACCTCCGCGTACCCCGGTATAATCACCACCAAAGATCACACATTGTACGCAATAGTTGTGCAAGCAGGTGTGACGCGAACACTGGGCCAAGCAGCAGGTTCCTGCTATGACAGTGTAGCACAAGAACCTAGTTTTTCTTTGCTGCAACAGTGAGGTGTAAGAGGAAGAGGGACTGTATAACCAGCATTCCCACACCCTGCATGACGTGCATTGCTATTGGCCTACTTGCTTGATGAAAATGACTTGATCCCAAATAATTTGGGTATCGTTCATGTCCATCATYCAAATCTATCAGAAGCTGGCAGAACAAACAGCAATAATTTTGTCTGGAATCTTAGAATTTGGGAAAATTGAAACAAATTATGAAATTATGCACTTTCTAAAGTAAACATAAAATTCTGAGATTTATTCCTTCCTACACAGTGCCCAAACTGCTGGAAGTGTACGATCACGAGGAGATGATTTTGCTACTGATGCTCTGTAATAAAACTAGCACAAGAGGGTAAGGAGTAGAACATACATTTCACATATTTTCTTAAATGGCACCAATTATGGAAAAATGGGTTGTTTAGTTATGTTAAAATTTTCAAATGGTTCTCTACTGTGAGTTTGAAGTTTGGTGGGTTTCCTCCGAGTACTCCGGGTTCCTCCCACAGTCCAAAGACCTGCAGATTAGGCTAATTGGCGTTCCCAAATTGCCCGTAGAGTGTGTAAATATGTACAGTATATGTGTGTACCCTACGATGGATTGGTACCCTGTCTCATGCCCTAAGTCTCCTGGGATCGGCTCCAGGCCCTCCGCGACCCTGTATACAGGATAAAACGGTATAGACAATGAGTGAGTGAGTGACTTGTTGGTCAGCTTTGCTGAGGGATATCTGATTGATATTTTAGTTGGGGCATTAACACACACACTTTAGGAACATCTGAGACCTTTGTTAACTTGTTAAAGAAATGGTAAAATATGGAACCTTTAAATACTGCATACAACTGAGCAAATACAAATTGTTGAAGGCTACTTATATCAAAGGCAGATTGTCATGTGCTGGTGCCTATTCTAAAAATACCATCTATTTCCCAAGATTATCTGCCAGACTCCATGCCAATTGGCTGACAGTATACCAATTCCCATTCCTGGTTACCAGACAACTAAACAAAAATGTTATTTTGCAATTTCACAACCCATAAAATAACTCAGACTCACATGAACCTTTGTCAAGCTTGTATAATTGTCTGATTTTGGCTCTAGTTTATTTACCTTTCTTCTTGATTTATCTGGCTAATTCGTGCCAGTTTTCTGATCTCTTGAGTTCTCCTGACAATGACACTGATATGCAGATGCAGCATTATTTTTGAATCATTAATAACTGTTGATGTACTGAAATTGTCTTTGATGTACGCAATTGACAAAATTGCTTGCTTATACTTACTAAAATTTAACAAAAATCTATTCGAATTACTTACTCTTCCATTTAATACTTAATTACATTTTTTAAATGTAAGATTAACTTAGTTTGTATTTATTTTATCCATATCACCCATCAGTGAGATCAAATTTATGATTGTTTTTCCATCACAGTGCAGCTGAACGTAGTTTGCAGTAAGTTCTAAGTTGAGGTTATGCAAGTCTGCACGATTCCAGTAATTGCCGGTTACAGGCTGAATTTGTAAGAAATAAGTGTTACTTGAGAGATAGACTGAGATTGTGGAACTGTGGGAATGTGGGACCTGCAGTCGAGGCTCTCTGAGCAGCGTTTGGCACACTCCTCCAGTGTGATGCCGGGAAGCATAGTAACACGATCAGCTTTCCATGGTACCAGTTCTCTTCCCTCAGAACGCTGGAAATCATTCAGCGCACTGCGGTGCACTGTTAACACACACCCACACACACACACACAAACATAGATTTCAAAACATGTATTTTTAGAATGCTTATTACAGCAAAAAACAACAGTAAATGAGTAGCCAGCGACCTGCAGAACAATATGTTCTGAATAGAAATATTGTTGATTTCTTTGTTAGGGTAAAGGTCTTTGATTACCAATAATTACGAATGAATGAGTAAACAGTTAATAATTACCATGCTGCATGAACTTAAAGGTATACAAATTAGATTACTTTAGGCTATTTTTATTCATTCATTCACTCACTCACTCATTTACTTAAGCTCAGTTCCCACGATCATGATTGTTGCTATGAATTACTAAGAATTCAAACATCGTACCAGGGTGTATCATAATAAATCGCAGGGCCACAAATTTTTTGAGCTTGCTCAAAACTAATTGTGGCTGACCTAAGGCTTTTTATGACCCAAAGTGCTGCAACAGATCCACTGTATGTTTCTGTAGGCCTGTCTGTGTTCTGCATTCATAGTCATTTATAGTCAATCGTAGTCAGCTGAGGCACAGCTTGTGTCACATGACGACAAGAGTTTTAAGGAAGGTATCACTAGTAAGTGAATGTTCATATTTTTCTGTATTTTTTCTTTGCATGGTTATTGTTAATGATGTAAGCCTGAGCATTTTATACAATAGGGTACCATCCATCTAGCCATCTAGGAACCTCTGTAGTCCAATCAGAGACCATGGAGGCCAGTGGTGATTCCATTGAATTCATTCCCATTTTACTGACCTCAACATTCACATGCACATTCACACACTACAGGCAATTTGGGAAAGCCAATTAGCCTAATCTACTGGTAGACTGTGGGACGAAACTGGTCGAACCAGGATACTGGAGGAGTAAAAAAAGTGTTAACCATTAAGCCATACCATCACCATAAACGTGTACATATACAGTAGAATGCCACCTATGTTATGGATGGCTTTACCATATCAAATTATCAGCTTTTCTTTGCTTGCACCGTATTTCGCCTTAACGTTTTGTCGCTACAGCGTAGCAACATACTAGTGACATCAGATCGAGTCAAAGCCAATGGCAAGTCACCGTAGAGATGTATAGCACAGATCATGGAAGTGGGAACAGGGCTTTTTGCTTCAGCGTACAGACAGCCACATCATAGACTGTACTCATTGTAATTTTCCATTTATTCTTCATTTTACCAAATATGTTTCTTTTTCCATGTTTACGCAAACAAACAAAAAACATAATCATGAAATTTCATCAGTTAATAGACATCTACAGTACCAGCCATCTACCAGTAACACTCAGCATGGCGTGATAAATGTCACTGTTTTTTAAATTTGATAATTAAAATAAGCTAAAAAAACAACAACAAAAAAAAACTATTCCATCAGCTCAGGATGTGATCATTAATAGATGAATAGACCTAATCACTGATCAGAACAGTGCACTGGGATTCCCTGTGACAGAATGGCTGGAGATATCATCCACACAAGGGGCTTAGATACACACAACCTTTGGATCGGCAAACTTTACTTCTGTAACTGACCAGTATCAGAGCATTAGGTAGTCCTCAGCCAACACACACACACACACACACACACACACACACACACTTTTCAGTATATATAAATAAATAATACATCTTGTGACTGTTTGTTCAACTCGTAACATAAACCCAAGAGGGAAATTTGTTCCAGCTGTGCTTGTGTGTGTGTGTGTGTGTGTGTGTGTTCCTGCTGTCTGAGATCTACGCCACATTTACTCGTGAATTGAAGAACATCATGCAAACTAGAGCTCTGAAACATGGTCATAACATTGAACTGAGACAGAAAAAAATGTCATAAAAGTACTTACACTGAAGTGTAAAGCTGAAAGGCGACAGAAGCAGGAGAGCCAGAAACGCTCGCATGGTTTATGGATCGTGTTGTTCGTGTCTGTACGAGCGGATCGGTGGGACTTTGGTTACTGCGAATTTATCATGTGGGTGGTGTGTGTTTGTGTGTGTGTGTGTGTTCGCGCGCGCGTGCTCGGGTGGGGGTGGAACGGGGTGGATCTGGTTGCGTGTGTGTGTGTGTTGTGGATGATGGAGCTCCTGTAGACCTGACTGGACATCAACATCGCGTGATTCACTGCAAATGCTTTTACTGCAGAGCAGAAGAAACACTGTGATACGAATGTAATGTCTGGTTTTGTTTTGATCTTATTTAACTCATATAAATGGATATAATAATAATTATTATTGTTTTTATTTGTTTGTTTGCATTATTGTTGTGATTTCTTAGAAACTGTATGTGCGTGAATGTGTATGTATATATGTGTGTATGTAGGTATACATGTGTGTGTGTGTGTGTGTGTGTGTGTGTGTA
>QMIH01001007.1:59147-98795 GCA_003987875.1 Clarias batrachus
GAGCTCCTCCTGGAAAAGCTGCTGATTGACAAGTTCTGCGCTGGTCACTAAAGCAGCAACCTGTGAAGCAAAGTGGATGATGCAGTATGCAGGGCTTCCGTATGGGGGGGGCAACAGGAAGTCCCTTTAATAACTATGACTAGAGCGAGGGAAGGAAAAGGAGAAATAGGGAATTAGGGCGAAGAGAGGGAGATAGGCAGTGGAGGGAGTTAAAGAGAGAAAGGCAAAACATGAGGACAGGCCATTAGAGAGAAGGCAAGCAGCTGGAGGAGGAGTAAAGTGAGGATGGACGGGCGGAAAGAGTGTCCTCGCCCACAGTCTGTGGTGTTCTCCTGCGAAAGAGTGAAAGCAAACAGCATTATGAGATACTATTTAGATTCTGTTATATTTCTTGTAAGTGTATAATAATTGAGTAAATACTCATTATTTATATATTTTTAATAATGTAATGAACAAATGTACAGGATTTCTGTAATTCAGAAACTCCACAATATGTATGTGTGTGATTTGTATGTGTGAGCAGGTATACGTACTGCAACGTTGTAATCGAAACAAGTAGAGGGCCCTTTTCTATACCGAGGTGTTGGCACGTCCAGACACGGGTCTTCTTGTTTTACTGAAGAATGCATTAAGGACGTTCTTACAATGACAGTTTAAAATTTTTTAAAGTTTTTATTATGTGAAATTCACCGTTTCCAGTGTGTGTGTACGAATAGTGTGAGGGGAAAAAAACATTCCTTGTCTTTTGTCATTTTTCCCCATTTTTATTCTGGCAAGGGTTTAAACATGCAAATCAGATGTTCTCCTATTGTGACCTCATATAGGAATGGCCCCTCCCCCGGTTTGTTACTCAGCTCTGCTGTTCTCTGGTGAGGGTGGGGCTCTGGAGTAGATCATTTACACATGCACTGAAATAAAGCTGGAGCAGTTATATACATTTATTTGGGGGAACTCTGAGACCTATGTTAACTTGTTAAATAAATAGTATAATATAGGACCTTTAAGAAGATTTTCTTTTTCCTATTTTAATATTCTATTTTATTACTATAACTGACAAAAAAAAAAAAAAAAAAAAAAAAAACTCAGTTTTATTTTAGTTATATTTTAGGTAAACCATCAGAGCTGTATTTGTTTATGTGTTGATTTTTTTCTTAAAAAAAAAAAAAAAAAATACAATAAACTCTGCCCACTCACATGTATTTAAACTTCAAAAACAAATGTTAGTGTAGAGAAATCCAACTAAATTTATTTTATTTTTTAAATGTATAGCGCTTTTTTCAATGGTCACTGTAACAAAGCAGCTTTACAGTATTAAAAAAGTATGGACATAAATTGTAAAATGTAAAGAAAAAAGTATAGAGTATAGCTATCAGTTTGTCCCAGATGTGTTCCTTGCACATCACAAAAACATGCCATTATATGAATACTAAAATGCCCCAGGTGTTAATGAGTGTGAGTATGCGTGACGTCCTGAGATGTACTGGTGTCCTATCTAAGATGTATTCCCATAGTATTAGTGTCCATAGTTAATCTCTGGATCCACCACCAAGCAGTTTGTGAAGATGAACAAACGAATGCTCCCAGATGGTCGGTACACATGACAGAAGTAGCGCTCTATCACCTGTAGCTCAATTTAAGTGTTAAACAAATGCAAACCTTTTACCAAATGTTTTCTCTTGTGGAAGGATACATTCTTTCTCACCCTGAGACAGCTTCTCTATGTCACATGTGTTGCAGGGGAGCTTCTCAGCCACCACAAATAACAAGTTGGTGTTGTTTAACCTCTTGGCATGGATCAACCTGTGGGGTAGAAGCATTGATGAACGTAAGACCTTCTTCATTCTACCACGTCTAAAACATGTTCAGATTAGCTACATGAATATGCAAGTCCTTTAGGTTGACTAATTTGCGATATTTAACTAATTTTATTGCATTTAATCTTCATCCCCTTCCCCAGTATACAAATGTTACATACACTCGCTTTATTAGGAACATGGCTGCATCTGKACGTTCACTCAGTCAGCCATGTGCAGAGGTGGAAGGTAACCAAGTACATTTACTTCGTTACTGCGCTTATGTACAGTTTCCATGTATCTCTCACTTTTTGGAATGGTTTTATGAATGAAACGATTACTCCACTACATCTTACACAACAAATATCTGTACTTTCTACTTCACTACATTTCTGCATGACGTTGTGTTCTATATAACGTCAGCGCTGTGTAGTATTTGAAGCAGTAATATCGCGACCTGCTAACTGTTATGAGATTATTTTACTATGACGTAAAGGCTACCGTGGGCTAATACAAGCGCAGTAACTTTAAAACTTGTGTGAATTTGAAAGTGAGTACTTTTCTACTTTTACTYAAGTAGAATTGTAAATGAAGAACTCCTTTTACTCAAGTAATATTTGACCTTATTTTATCTGTCACTTTACTCTAGTAAAGGATTGGTGTACTTTGCCCACTGTAGTCATGTGGCACCAGTACAGTGCATAAATATTTTGCAGACAAAACACCTTTATAGCATCTATGATGCCAAAAACGGTCAAACGTTTCTATGGACAGAAATGCCTTGTAGATGACATGTCGAAACTTTCTAATGGATAAGCTACAACAGCAGAAGACCACATCAGATGCTACTTCCCTCAGACAAAAACAGGAAGCTGAAGCTATACTGGGATTTTTCCTGTGAACGGTAACCTTGACCTCCATCTGCACACTTTGATGCTCTGCACCGCATACACATGATTCCTAATAAAGTGGCCAGTAAATGTACATTGCATATTTGTGTGTTCTCAAATTATATGTAGATTTTTACCACAGTGCAGTAACTGGAGGTTTGAAAGCTACATTTTTAAGGTCACAAATAAAGCACAGACAAAACAGATGACAGAAACGTTCATCTGACCTGGAGCAGTTCTCACAGTCTTGCACTATGCTGTAGGCACTGCTGATGTTCCCAAAGTAGAACTGCTTCTGGACTGTGACGCAGCTAGTCTCTCTGGAGTCCATGGTCTCTCCTGCATAAACATCATCTACACACACACACACACACACACACACGTGTGCAAACACATATTTAGATGCATGTTTGTAGACATCATTAAAAAGATTGATCGATCAAAGTCCACAACAACGCCATGAGAAATAGCTGCTCAACAGCAGCAAGATATCCATAATCCATTACAATGTTCCTCCATGTGCTTGGGTGGTTGGTTTCATCTGAGTACTCTGCTTTCCTCCTACAGTCCAAAGACAAGTAGGCTAGGCTAACTGGCATGCCCAAATTTCCCCGTATTGTGTGAGTGCGCATGTGAATGTTGACTGGATGTCCCACCACAGTTGTAAAATGGGAATAAAGACAATGATAAACACCACTGGCCTCAATGGTCCTTAGTTGGACTACAGAGGTTCCTAGATGGATGGATTGATTACAATGTTATACAGTAGATATGTGAACTTTTCTTCTTATGCAGTCACATTCTTTCAGAGATGGAACGTAGCACAGTAAGTACATTTTCTTTTGTACCGAACTCAAGTACTAGGTATGGGAATCACCAGAGACCCCCTGATGAACGATAATTGCAATAGTTTGGAGCACACCACCTGTAGGATTATAGAGGACATGGCAACACGTCAAATCCAAGCATATATACCTTCAAAATGAATACAAAAATGAGCTGCCACACAAAAGAACTGTTATACGTCACTGAAACTATTTTCCCCCATCTCTATTGAGTACATGTACATATTTCATGTATCTGTACTAGAGTAGTTTTATTAGTGAATATTTTTACTCCTCTACATCCTACAACAGGGGTCTCAAACTCAGTTCCTGGAGGACCGCATCCCCACAGAGTTTTGTTCCAACCCTGCTCCAACATACATACTATGTAGTTTTCAAATAAGCCTTAATGACGTGTTTAGTTGGATCAGGTGTTTTTAATTAGGGTTGGAACAAAACTTTGTGGGACTGCGACCCTCCAGGAACTGAGTTTGAGACCCCTGTCCTACAACAAATATCTGTACTTTCTACTTCATTGCGTTTGTGCAGGCCGTTGCGGTGTAGGGCTTGAAGCCATCTGCTAATTATTATTCCTAACTGCCTGCATGCTTTGCATTTCTTCTGTAAAAGGCTTAATCATGTATCAAGTGTTTGAAATCCCGAAGTGGTGACGGTTGCAGACAGAAACGAAAACAGCATTTCCCCAATTCCCCGGTTTGGAATGAGAGAGAAAGAGAGACTTTTACTATGACTTATAGGCTACTGCGAGCTAGTACGAGTTCAGAACATGCTGATTCCATTTCATGGTATTTAACAGATCATTTTATTTCCTGTTCATTGTAAGGTGTGCAGCTCAACAACAAACTGTCTCATTTGTGCTAAAACCCCAAATGTCCAACCAAGAAAAACAGTAAATAGCAAAACAGTTATATCAGACAATTTGTTTTCTTTTTTTTTTTTTTTTTAATATGACCAAAAGTTTGTCAACACCTGACAATCCTCAGTTCTGTTTGAACATCCTGTTCCAGATGTAATCTCCCTTTGCCCTTATATAACCTCCACTCTTCTTTCCACCAGACTTCGCAGCATGACTGAGGATTCAGCCACAAGAGTTTAGTGAGGTCAGGCACTGATGTTAGGCGTGGAGGTGTGAGGTCCAGTAGGCATACCTGTACCCTAGTGTTCACCAGGGTTCATTTTTTCTACTCCATCCTTGGCAATGTGTTCATGGAGCTCACTTTCTGCGTAAGGGCTAGAACGTGTTTGGGCTTCTTTGTTCTGGTGAAGGCAAATTATAATCTTATACAATGTGCTTCCAACTTCATACAGTAGTAGGAACTTGGGCATCATCACACTATGGATGTGATGGTCAGGTGTTCACAAACTCTGACAAACTGTACTAGTACTACATGTCTGTATTGTGCTTTTTCTCACATCATTGTGACAATATTCATTATACATACCAGTAACGAACCAGCTATGGTAGGCAAAACCATAAAGGAGCTGCTGAAACAGAGACCTACAGGAAAAAGACAAGAAAGCAAAGTAAGCCTCTTTTAAATGCCTAATTGCAAGCACTAATAACAACCAAGAATTTTTATTTATTTATTATTTTTTTTTAATGAAATCTCAGTYCTTAGAGGATTTCAGGAAGGGAACATGATGAAAACTTATCACACCACATGTTTTCTCTCTCTCTGTCTTCCTCTTTCGCTTTCTCACACTCGTCTTTTAAATATATTTTTTATAATTATTCAAACACACAGACATTCATAACACACTACTTACCACTAATCCACCATGCTGCCTTTTACGGATATATATATATATATATATATTTTTTTAAGTTTAATAGTTTGTAAGTTGTAGTATATTGGTAAACTAAATAAAACTTGTGTTATAAAACAGAAAGCAATATAAAGTCCTCATGTAAATGAACACATCTAAGATAAAAAAAAAAAATTATATATATTTTTTATAATAAAGAAAAACTCTTGTGATTTTTTTCCTTTGTAAGTATGTCTGCATGCGCGTATGCACTGTATAACAGTCTTACGGCATTAATTAGACACGGTGCTGCTGACACTATAGATCAATGTGACATGGCGGACACATCCTGACCCTGGCTAATCGATGGACACTAACTAACTCCCAGTAAGATGCTAAAATCATTATTGTCGATTCCTGTTAGTAAAGAAACATAGATGCTGATGTATAACAGGGCTCGGTTCACTTAGCTTAAACCTCACATATATTGTTTTTGTTTCATACCATGCAGCTGCTGAAGTCCACCAGGCAACGTTTACCAGGTCTGCAATGGTGGGCTACAAGACAAGAAAGCAGTTTACGACTGAAACCGTACAGGTCTTAAGGAACATTCTGTCATTAATTCGCTGKCTAAAAGAACTTACCACAAATACTCCTCGAGGTGCGGCACCGGTATTACTGTTAGGCACAGGGCCGCACACAGACTGGAAATCATAAGACTCCATGGAGATGTAGAAGGAGTTGTTGTAGAGGACATGCATCAGAGCTGGGTCCACCTCACTGAAGAACATGCCGATCTACAAGAAGAAAAGAATGCAGATCTTTAAGGCCATTGTAAGAGGGTGATAATATCTGTTGGATGTTTTATACATGCATGTGAGCAAAAGTACTCCCTTCTGACCTTGTTCCAGTCTTGATTCTGATTGGACATGATGAGGAAGCCACCGTCATCTATCAGGTAACACAGCAAGTCCTGCACAGGTAGGGCAAGTGTCAGTAAAAGATTACTGCATGATATATTGAATAAATAAATGTTCTTATACACTGCCTGATCAAAAAAGTCCCCACCTGGATTTAAATAAGCAAATACGTAAGAACCTTCCATTGTAGAATTACTGCACTGATTAATATGTTTCAGTTGGCACAGAGTTATTTAACCCTAACTGATGCTCTGAGTAGCTTCTTATTTCTTAAACAACCAATTAGAATTAAAGAATTAAAATGAAAAGACATCATGAAAACCTGGAAGGATAGTGGCGAACCATCATCTTTACGGAAGAAACGATTTAGAAAAACATCCTGAATAAGCATTACAGGAGATCGCTTACTGTATACGCTTAGAGAAATCAAATTGCCTCAAGAAAGTGACTTTTCAGTGAGACTAATTGGAAGAAAAGGCTTCAATTTGGTAGGGAGCAAAAAAAAGAGCATTGGAATCAAACTCTCTTATCATCAATACAAGATCTTGGAGGGAAATTAACGTGACTAAATGTTGGGTCATTGCATAAGCTTATCAAAACTATGCCACAGCCATAATCATAGTGTGCGTGACATTTTTTTATTTTGTTTTTGGCCGGTGTGTGTAAACCTGGTATCAGTGAAACCCAGTAAATGATTCTGAGAAAAACTAGAGGGTGTGAACTTACCTCATGGGCCTCGCAGTCCATCTCGCAGCCACTGGTCGGCCCACACTGAGGAACAGAGTTCAAACATATGTATTTTATACGCATAAACTGTAACGCATACCCTCAATTCGGTGAATAGAAATTGATCTTAATTTAAATACAAAAGTGACTGTACTTATATATTAGCAGCATGTGATCAATTACTATGCACACGGCTGGTCAGAAGCGTTACACACTACTCATAGTTGTTCTGGTGATTTGAGATGGCTGTAGTTTGGTTGTTTGTAGATATCTGTTGTAGCTGCCCCATCACATCACACCCCACAATCACCCCTATATGTGGTGACACCACCACACGTTTATGTCTCATACGTTTTAGGAGTTGACACATACTGTAGATCAATGCAGGATACACATCTGGAGGAGTGCTTACCACTACTGGAAAGTGTACAAGATGGTAGGACTTTCCAAAACTTTCTAAAAATGTGCATCTATTTGCTAGTAAATACTAAACTGAATTAGACAGCCATATAAATGTACACACACTTCAGGGAAAGAAAAACTTGGGTAAATATTTTAATGCTACTGTAAATGTATTGCTATATGTCATATTTTGATACATATACATGATAATAATATTACATTAACATAATATACACCATACTATTTTTCTGTTCCTTGAAGTGTGTATATATATTTTTTGGCTGACTCTATATAACRGCCAGACTTGCCCCAATAAAATGTGTGCATATTCACGTATGTAATATGATGAAAATGAAAGTGCGTGGATGTGTGCATTTTACCATTTGAGAACCCTGTCGAATGTTATCAGTGTGGTTGCTGGCAAGGATCTTAAATTTCGAAGTCCAAGCTTCAAGGTCCAACTTTACACCCACAACTGAGAGAGAACGAGAGAGAGAGAGAGAGAGAACGAGAGAGAGAGATGCAGGTGAATAAAACTCTGAACAAAGAACATACAAAGAACAAATAGAACTACAGCTCTTATATTTAATCTTGGTTTAAAATCTAAAACTATAAAAAATTTACCAAGACATGTAAAGAAAGCTGCCTGTGTAAGCATGTAAACAGTTTTATGAAACAGATAATTAACATAACCCTAACTTCAACTTGCACAATATACTGTAACTTCCCAACAATTTACTGCTTTTGAATCAAGGAAGCTCCTAAAACTTTATCGTTCTTGAAACAAACCCTCGTGTTCACACGAAACAAACCTCAAGTTCACACGCCTGTCACCTTTATATGCTACTTTGGTAAACAACTGCTTCATAGTTATTTGTGTTTGAATCCAGCCCTGATTGTGTCTCTATTATATCTGAGAATATTCAACACTGCTGATATTATTCCAATGTTGTACTGGATGTTGTAGCACATTAAGAAGATAAAGGCAAACTTCATATCTTGCATTATTTTTCCACTACAAAGGAATATTTAGGAATCACATCAACTAAATGTCTTGTTAACACCTTTTACATTCAAATATTTATGCTTGGATTTTATTCTGCCTAGAAAATGCATAAACACAAACATAAATAAATTCAGACCAAAACAGTTACATTACAGTATATTTGAAATGAACAAGTGTATAAAGAGTTTAATAGTGGTATGCCATCATAGAGTAATTATTATTGATGGGAGTCAGTAACGATTCCATAATTGATTGATGATCAACTGATAATCGGTTTAACATAGTTCAGTGCTTCATGTTTTGTTTTATTGTCTKTCAATCAAGTCCAAATCCAAATCGAACGGCATATAACTACATTACCAAAAGTCTTAGTTGTCATAAGTTTTCCTGCACACTGACTGTCACCCAGAGCGYGTTCACTGTACTGTAAGTAATTGTACAACGAAGCAATTCATGCAAATTTTTATTTTTTTTGCAATTCATGCAAATGCATTCCATGAAAAACTCGTATGAAGTTTCTGCAGTCAGACTGAGCTAACCTGAGTTGGTATCTTTCAAAGTTATGGGTATTGAGTACAAATAAAAAAACAATTCTACTTAAAGATACAGCCATATGGCTAGTTCTGGTTAGCCATACACAACCATGTAGTGAGCATGCGCCGTTATCAGTATTAAACGCATGCATGTTCCTCAGACTTTATGTTTCCGCTATACGGCGGGTGCGCAGAAAAAAACCTGCAACATGGCATGGTTAAAGAATTTTTAATGATTAAAACCACTTGCACACTGGAAATCAAGCCATGATGGACTATAAATGCTTTATATTTATAACGTGTAATTCTAACATGTAACAAGTCTTAATTTCATAAACTGTAAGATGAAGGTCAGGAATTTACCAGCTGGCTTGATGTTTCTGCTACCCACTGCAATGTCGACCGCTGTACTGACCAGGATGCCAATCGTGTCATTCTCCTGATCCTGGTAGATTGCATTTGCTGGAAAAATAAATCTTCTTAGTTTTGATGGGAATTAGGTTCAATGATTTAATGATCACAAAGAAAAACACACAATATGATATGAAAATCCACATATTAATAATACAAAAAACCTGCCTATACAGACTGATTAGTGAGTTGTGCATGTCTTGCAACTTTTTTTTGCCAAAACGTTATTTTTCATAACTGCAACTTTTCCATAAACACTGAACATAGCACAGTGATCTATTAGGGATTTCAAAAAGCTSCAAGCTTCCTTTAGATTGTATTTGTTCTCCGTGTTTACTCACGGCTACGATATGGCGCTCTGAAGATGTAGCCCTTGTTGTCCAAACTGCGGCGGTAGTAACTGGCATTAAATGGCTCTGGATCCTCCTCCCAGGTCTCAGCAGCTCTGACAACCACAACATAAATTAACATAAATTAACAATCTTTGAGATTAAATCCCTAAAATGAGCTCTCGCTCGTACAATGGGAATAAAAACCATATCAGAAATGTCACAAATGACCAAATGATATGATAAGTGACTGACTTATTGGGAAAGATACGGGTGATGCCTCCATCTGTAGCTGCAAAGACGGCCAAAAATCCATACCTAGCAAACACACACACACAGACACACACACACACGCACACACACACCAGTGTAACACAAACTGTAACTTGGAGGTAGTGTGTTATTTGTGCTATTAAATATGAGGTTGTGTTGGAGGTGTAGCTGGATTGCACTAACGTGTTGAGGTCCTTGGTTTTCCACACTTTCTCCACCAACTGTCTGATGATGCCGGTGTCCAGGATCAGGTTATGCAGCAGGAAGTTGTCACCTGGGGTGGACAAATAAGAGATGCAATATCCTATTATGGTAATAATATTATTTGTCACATGAACTTGACAGTGATTTTTCTTTTTTTTCACACATCCTGCTGAGGTCACAATGCAAATTGTTCTGTGCTTGCCAGGATTTAAAAATCTTAGACCTGGACATAGTGTATGAGATTAATTATTTTGTTTTAAAAATTTAAACTGAACAAAATTAAGATTTCCAATAATTTCACTAGTTAAGAAATGTTTGACTTTCAAATTTTCTGTGCAACATTTCTATACTTGTGATTATGTGATTATTGTCATTTATTGTTAAATCTACTGCTAAACTATCAATACAATTGCACTACTGATAGTAGTAATGATAATTACAGCAGGAATGAAAGATTCTGTTATCATTTAAGGCCCCAAAAATAAGATTATCTACATTGTTATTTATATTTTTTAAAATCTGTATAATTGGGTAGTTTGTGATCAGTGCTAGAACACACAAGCAACAATTATCCAAATTACATTTACACTTAATAATAATAATAATAATAATAATAATAATATTATTATTTTTTAGCTATAAGGCATTTTGACTGATTACTTTGATTTATACAATCGGTTGAGTGGATTAGTTTGTAGATTGGTTAAGTTGGTAGAGAAATTATGTCGATATTTTTCTGTTTATTGAAATTCCAGAAAATGTAATGCTTCATGGCTCTAATAAATAAACAAAATATTACATGTGTCCATGTAACATCCGGCACATCGGGCGACAGATRCTTTTGTTGTTCAATTTGTGAACACCAATTAGCTTAATCTGCATGTCTTTGTACTGTGGGAGGAACCTCACACCTGGAGGAGGAAACCCACCAAGCATGGGGAGAACTTGCAAACTCCAATTATCTAGTATCTTGTGGATTCAGTCAGTCACTCAGTGGTCTAATCATGATCAGCGTTCTTGTTCATTAGGTAACGCATTAACATTTCTTCAGAAGCCTTACATTGTTTGGAGTCTGGAGTGACTTTCTCCATCAGAGCGATGAAGTTGTGTAGGAACTCCGTATTGTTGCCAGAAAGTTCCAGTTCTTTGCAGTATTCCCTAAGAAGCAGAAACACACTGCTTAACAGTCACACTACACACACCTATCTCGAACACCAACACACAGAGGATGGAGTCTTTTTTTAAGGGTAACTTAAAAATCACTAATCACTTCACAGTTGCGGTGCATGCCAGCAGCTTTACAAGTATGTGTTTTGAACATTTTTTATGAAAAACACATTGCTATACACAGTTTTCACTTACAGACAACACACCCTGAAACCCAATAAATACAATAAATGTGCAGACACAAAAACATGCACCAAAAATGCAATGTTTTAGCAAGTGTGCACCATGCAACAGCCAAACCAAACTCTGAAAATGAGTCACACACAACAATGGCCCTTATTCATCAAAGCTGCAAATCTGATCGTAGAACAAGTGTATGCAAATTTCACTGATAGTGTCCTTATTCATCACTTTTATCTTCAGTGTTACTGTATAATCAACCTCACGGCACCTAACGACCTGAGCAATGACTGACTTGATGTCAAGTAACCAAAATTAACATATGTATCATCAAGTCGGCTGTTCTGAGTAGAATAGCATACTGTATGTAGTGGGGGTGTAAACCTCAGTCTTCAACGATTTCTTGCTTCACATCCTAATTGATTCTGCTATAAAAGGTATGATTTGATTCAGCATCTGACCTACATTATTTTAAATCCAGAGTCGCTGTGAATTCATTAATGAAGACTTAAGTCTTAGATCAGCCGTTGCCAAACTTAAGGACGCTGCGACTCATTGTGAAATCTGAAAATGTGCCAGTAGGGGAGAAGGCAGCAGTCATACTCGTGCACGGTATGTATCAATAGTGTCTAGTGTGAAAGCTGACCTGAATGCAGACGTACAGTAGCTAACGTGGTTTACTGTCAACTTTTAATTCGTAAATTCGAATGAGAACGAGCAGACGTGTATCTTCATCGGTTCGTTAGTCCTTCAGGTTGGTGAAAGGTACATTTGTGTACAAGACACACCATGAAGTACTGACCTGTACTGTATGTGAGTCTTCTAAGGAAGACATGGTGTCAGCCAACTGAACTGCTACTTCTAAAAATTAAACATTTAGAGCACATCTATGCTTCCTAATGAAGGTTCTGTGAAGGTTTGATCAAGTTTCTTTGAATAGTTTTAGGAGAAGTTATAGACAGACGAAAGCTGTGCTGCCAACGGATGCCGAAGACGCTGATGCAAATATATTCGTTTGGGCGTCTGATCATAAGTGCTTGATTAATGTGTTTCATTTTCTGCTGATATGAAATAAGGATCTGTTTATTTGTTCCGAATGAAAATTTGACTCAAACATAATTAATTAATTAAAACCCAGCTAGCTGTAAAGAGTCTGATGAGGTTAGAAAACAGTTCAGTTTTGTACCTGCTTGTGCCTTAACGAGCATTATTGCAAAAGAGCACATTCTCATGTTTATGCCAAAATCAACTCCTTATAGTTTGCTGCATAATTTCATTATACTGGTTCATTCTTGCAACACTTGCAGAAAAAACATACAGGATGATGTATGTAAATTATTTGTACTGTAGGTTAAGGATAAACTGTGGTGTGTCTAATGCTCATGAAGGAAATGCATCACTCGTGGCCAGGAGCTTGGTTCCATGTGGGGAAAGTTGATTCATTCAAGATGCTCAAATCAACAGGATTCATGAATCAACTGCAGATTTGTTCCTCCGTTATTTCATGCATCCAAACCTTTCACCTTTGATGAATAAAGTCCATTTGTCTTTTTTCATGCCGTGAAAAAACAGAAAGGTAATTGACGTTGTAGGGGCACTAGGATTAAAAGACCGGGAGAAAAGAAGCTCTTGAATGTTACTTAATTAAAATCTCCAACACTTGAGGAAGACAGAGATAGACTATACTGAATTAAAAAACACAGCAATACACACCTGAAACACAATGTACACACACACACACACATTTTGAATGATGATTGTTACTATTAGCTACAAGACACCTCGAGGACATAAAGAAGATGGTGTATGTTCGTTTACAGATAAAACATGGACAGCTCAGTCAAGGTGGGCTCAAGCAATTACACAGAACTACCTTGGGGCTATCAACACATGTCCCTCTGACTCAAAAGTGTGTGGCAGGAGAGATTCAAAATCTGCAACAGAAAGGGGGCAAAATTACCCAGGGAAAGCGAGTGAGCAGGGAGGAGAGTCTGGGAGAAAGAGAGAGAGAGAGAGAGAGAGAGGAAGAAAGAGAGAGAGAGAAAAAACAGCAGCTGCTCTTCAACGGGTGCAGGGACGCAGTGGGGGGGACGTTACCATAGCAACACCGAGGAATCACGGGGGAAAGACCAGTATTAGCCAATATGGTGCCTTAGAAGTCTTATCACCGGCGGTCAAAGAATGAGCTGCAATTTCGCAGGCAAACTTTTGTGTGTTGTAGTGAACTCTGAAGCACAAATTGCATGCCAATTTTCAGGTCGTCTGCTGATGCTTTCGCATTGTCGGAGAACTGGCTCAAACCTTCACCACCTGAATGGAGCGAGTTCTCCGACGCGATGCCCACAAAATCTTTCATTTCTGTTCTTTTGTAAACAGGCATCAACATGGCCAATTATTTTGCAGGAAGGTGGGTGAGGCGGGGGTCCTTATGGAGGTATCACACCTCAGACTGGCACGGTGGACCGGAGGGTGTCGGGGACACAATGGAAGGATGTGCGCTGCATTGTGAAAGGTGAGAAACAGGGCAACTCTTAACTCAGGAAAAACTCAATATTAACATGAAAAAGATGCTAGTAGAACTTGGAGCTGTTGAAATAAATAAGTGAAATCGCCTACAAGCTGCAGTTATACTGTGTGTCCTCATGTCAGCTGTGATTACACTAGTGCCCAGGTAGTATCCCAAACACAATGCCGTGCACATCCGGATCGGAATTTCCGAGAACGTAGGCGATCCGTTGCCGTGGCAGTC
Organism: Clarias batrachus; assembly: GCA_003987875.1. Classification (NCBI taxonomy): domain Eukaryota; kingdom Metazoa; phylum Chordata; class Actinopteri; order Siluriformes; family Clariidae; genus Clarias; species Clarias batrachus. The sequence goes on from QMIH01001007.1 coordinate 73,322, forward strand.
TGAGGGGTGATAATGGGGAAAAGGAGTCAAGCTGATGGAAACACGGGGAAGGTGAGGGGAGGTGTTACAGTAAGACGACAAACGCATCAGGAGCTATCGCGCTCCACCACCCAGACAAGACGAAAGGACTTGGAGACAAACCTTTCATTTACTTACAAAAACATGCTTTTTTGGCTGAGATACAACTTTAAACAATACATTAAATATACAAGTGTCTAAACTAATTAATAAACCGGTCCAAAAGCTAAAAAGGTCTTTTCAGATTATAGGACATTACATTACTACACTGTTAAAAATTAAAATGCGGGCTCTATGTCAAAGAGCAGTATGAAAATCACTTTGCATATTTAACTTTATGTCGATGTGATGTACACCTCAAGCGCAAACATATGTCTCACGCGCGCACGTTACATGTCTCAAAGGTGTTTCAACAATATTGCTCTATAATCAGAAAGACTTGAGCGCAACTTTTATGTTAAACTGCATTTCGAAAATTTTATACTGTGGAAAAAAATAAAACTTGATTTAATTTAAAATTTAATTGAAAAAGTGATTATATGCATCCTAGATTCAATACATGGAAAGTTACATATTTTTAGCCTTTCTTTGTTTTCATTTCATTGATCATGGCTTTCCCAATTTTTTCCCCAAAATATTTTCCAATAAAAAAAATCCTGTATCTAGACTTGTTAGAATATTTCATAAAATCAGRAAAAAAATATTTACAATAAGAAAATTCTGAAAATGTTCATTTATGAACTCAATGCTTGGTCAGGGATCCCTTTAGTATGAATTACGGCATCAATGCAGCATGGCATAAAGGCAATCATCCACTGCTGAGGTGTTAATGTAGAGACCATGTCGCTTTGATAGCAGCCTTCAGCTCGTCTGTATTGTTGGGTCGGGTGTTTCCCACCTTCCTCTTTATCAGTAGCCCATACATTCTTTATGGGGTTCAGGTCAGGGGAGTTGGCTGCCAATCAAGCACAGTAATGTCATGGTCAAGACTCTACTGTACAAACAATAATGGTAGTTTTGGCACAGTGGGCAGGTTTGAAGTCCTGCTGGAAATTGAGATCAGCATCTCCATAAAGCTGGTCAGCAGATAGAAGCAGGAAGTGCTCTAACATCTCCTGGTAGAGGGCTGCATTGACTTTGGACAACAGCAGATTACATGGCACCCCATGGGTGTCTATGATGATGTTCTTCACAACTGTATGTATGTATGTATGTATGTAAGTATGTATGTGATGAACTAGACCAAGAGATACATGGTATTTTACTGTATGGATAGTAATTCATTCAAACTTAAAATGAAATATTCAAATATTTTGAGATACTGGATTTTGAATTGTCAAGCCGTAATCATCAGAATGAAAACAAAAGAAATATTTTTGATATGCACTGTACTTGCTACTTTTCACCATTCTGGACCATAACATTTGATTTAAACCCATCAGCGCTGTGAGATAGGCAGTCACCCTCTTTGTGATTATTAAACTGATTAAAAGCTACTGTTTGGTGTGTTGGTTAGCCACTAACACATGACCGACCACAGACATTCCAGTTTATAAAAGGCAGAATATATTGGGAACATGCATTAACCACGACCTGAAACAAGGCTGAATGCCGAAGTCTTCCCAGTTACCATGCAAACCGCATGCGACATCGATGAGACATAATCGGAGGATGTGTGTCCTATCTGGCATGTACTTTAACTAAACGGCACAGCATCAGAAAAGCACCTCTAAAATATCTGACAATATACTGACTTGTACTGACAACTGCGCGTTCTGTTAAACAGCACTTCATATTTTCAACAGTACAAGCCTTAAACAATAAAACGTTATTTGAACCGATCAGGGAAAAATAGGCAGTTTCAGCTATTCTTACTGCTTTTCTACTTTGTGAAACTCGGGGTGGGAATACCTTCGAACAGGGTAGAGAGAGTAAAATAGAAGAGACAGAAAGAGGAAATTGCCCAGGAGGTGGTGAGATCTGACATCTTTTTTCGTGATATGTGCAGAACTTTTTTTTTTTTTTTTACATTTTCAGGATGCAAGTGATAGAGGTTTGAATATGGTGGAGCCAGAGAGAGAAAGAGAAGAAGAAATGATAGAGTGAACTGGAGAGGTGAGCGAGAGAGATGTGTGTGTGTGCGTGCTGTAGCGGGAGGGTGGGTGAGTGGGAAGTGAGGTAGAGAAAGAGGAATAGGAAGAGTCAATAGTAGAGTATTAGAGGCAAGGCCAGCATGGTAACAGAGGAGGCAAGCAGGCTGGAACAGGTGAAGGTGGGTGTCAGCACAAGAGACCAAGGGGATGAGGGGTTAAAGGGGAATAAGGGAGGAGGAGGAGATGGACCAATATGGAGTATACTTGCCCGTGGTGTCTTTTACTGTGTGGATCCGTCAGAGAAGGAGTGAGCAAGAAAAGAAACAGGGGGAATTGGGTAGGAGAGGAGGGGGGATCACAGACAATATTTTATTCAATGACTGTTTGAATAAAAATATTGTTTTTTTTAAGAAGAAGGAAAATCAAGTGAGTTAAAAAGAAATGAACATGGAACCGAACAGAAAAGGCTAAAAAAGAGCAGACATCAAACTCCGGCGAACAACATGGCTGAAATTTACACAAAGACAGGTCAGAACACATCGCCACAGTCATGACTGATGTAACGTTAAAAAAAAGAAAAAGAAACATGTACGAGTATATGCTAAAGAAGGAGAGGAGCAACTGGGATAAGAGAAACAGAGAGAAAGAGAGAGAGAGAATGACAGAGCAAGAGAGGGAGTGAGAGAGTGAAAGAGAGCAAGAGACAGAGAGAGTTCAGGAGAGAGCAAAAGAGAGAAAGCAAGAGGGAGCGAGAGACAGAGAGGCAAGAGGGAGCGAGTAAAAGAAAGAGCAAAAAGAAAGAAAGCAAGAGAGAGAGTGAGAGAAAGAGAGAGAGAGAACCACAGAAAATCTCCATCTCCAGTGCTGAACAAATGCCCATATTGGAGCATTATGTTTTACTGCATAAATGATTCCAAAGCTGATTACAGAAAACACACTACAGTAGCATTCCCAGAAACCATAAAGTCAACTAAATGAAAAACACACACACACACAAATAACATAAATCAGGGGAAGTGAAAAGTGTCTTTTCACACATCCCATACAAACAATATCAAGCGGTTAAAGTGCTTCAGAATCATTGTCATGAGAGAGAAGAGGCGAGAGCAAAAGAAAAATAATGGTCACCATTATTTTCAACTTAACATAGTAACACGATAAAACCCACAGCTTTCACCTTTCTGTCATTTTTTTTTTTTTGGCAAGGGGTTTTTCTTTTCAACCCTATAGGGAAAGAAAAATCCCCTCTGTACAAAACAGCATGAGGACATGAGAAAGGGTGGGGGGGACGACAGAAGAATATTTCCATTCTTTTTTGTCCCACCCCAATGTCTATGAAGAGGAAGAGAGGAGAGAAGACAGTCCTTGCACAGGGTTTTTTTTTTTTTTTTGGGCCGGTCGTGCCGTTGCTGCTAGAGGTCACCTGGATGGGGTTGGGTTAGGAGGGTTAAGAGTAGAGAAGGGAGCTGGGAGGAGTCACCTGGAGGAGAGGGAGAGACAGACTCGGGGCTGTCTAGCTGCTTCTAATACTTACACTGGACTTGCAGGATCTGATCGCTGAGGTTGGCCCTGATGTAGTTCTCGCTGTATGTAGGCAGCACCAAACCCAGACTGCAGGACACACAACACAATATGACTTCACAGACAGAACACAGTTCTTACATCCTGCTCAGTAGTTACACCCAAAAAGCTTAATGTTAATTATATTAAGCACTCAGTATACAGTGATCAGTTCTCAGGGAGGGTGTGTGCGTGTGTACAGTCACTGTGAGTGTAAATGGCGAACAATCCTAATGGGACGATAATACTTATATTTTACACCACTAATATTTTATTTATGTACCTTTGTAACAGAGGATTTAAAAAAAATTATATATACAGTACAGACCAAAAGTTTGGACACACCTTCTCATTCAGCGAGTTTTCTTTATTGTGTTCTTTAGCCCAAACGCGTCTCTTCTGCTTGTTGCCTGTCCTTAGCAGTGGTTTCCTAGCAGATATTCTAGCATGAAGGCCTGATTCCCACAGTCTCCTCTTAACAGTTGTTCTAGAGATGTGTCTGCTGCTAGAACTCTGTGTGGCATTGACCTGCTCTCTGATCTGAGCTGCTGTTAACCGCCGATTTCTGAGGCTGGTGACTCGGATGAACTTCTCCTCCGCAGCAGAGGTGACTCTTGGTCTTCCTTTCCTGGGCCGGTCGGCATGTCAGCCAGTTTCTTTGTAGCGCTTGATGGTTTTTGTGACTGCATTTGGGGACACTTTGAAAGTTTTCCCAATTTTTCGGACTGACTGACCTTCATTTCTTAAAGTAATGATGGCCGCTCGTTTTTCTTTACTTAGCTGCTTTTTTCTTGCCATAATACAAATTCAACCTCTTTGAATGAGAAGGTGTGTCCAAACTTTTGGTCTGTACTGTATCTATATAAAAAAAATCTAAAATAAAAAAATGCTGCTTTCACAAAATTGGCCTTAGAAAAGCAAACTATTCTCATTCTAATCCGCATACACTGCGCAAAATATCTTACCGAAAGAAAACATCGGAAACATTATGAAACAAATCTCATCCAAGGGTCTTCAAGTCAAACCGAGACTTTTAATTTAGCAAAAACTAGCTTTATTCCTCTATATAATCCCCTGCTAGACTAATGCACTTATCCCAGTGTTTCACTGGTGCTTGGATTCCATCAAGGTAGAAAGTCTTCTTAGAATGCCAGGGCCTTGATCACACACTCTGCTTCATGTCTGAAACACTGGCCTCACAGGAACTCCTTTAATGACCCAAACATGTGTAAATATCATGGAGTGAGGTTACGGAATAGCTCCCAGCCGAGTTCCTGTAATGTGCAACTGTATTTGTGAATGATTGTGTGTACGGTTCCCACAGACAGATGTGATTCTTCAACAGGCTGTTGACTGTGGATTTATCTGCCGATTTTGAAAGTTCATGTGTTCCACTTGCTTACTGTTCATGAGCCACCTCGGCTAGAAGCGTCATTCACCGATGTACGGCCTTTGTTGTAACATTTGTACCATTCCAATGTTCTCCTGCAGCCCTAATCACCGTACTGTGCTGTAGTCTTCTGTAAATGTCAATCGGTTTTAAACCTTCATTCTCGAGAAATTAATCAGATGAGCCTGGAACGCCMCTTGTGGAAGATATTTAAACCTAGACATAGTTCACTCTTTTCAAGCTTGTTATGAAATCTTGTATTTGATTCAAAATAATCTCATAATAACACCTATTAGACCAATTTGCTCACATTCCAGATGTTTTCACTGGCTAAGATATCATGTTTGGCAATGCACACAATTTTACTGTTTGTCATTTTGAGCTACATTGATGAAAAAGTCAAACTGGTTGCCTCCTGAGTTAATCCACACTCAGACATCCTTTTGTCATTTATCTTCCTTAACCGCTTTAGGGGTTGCGGTGAATTTGAGGTGTGAAATGGAAACACACTATAGATGAGATGCAAGTCCATCACAAACAACAACACACTCGTTCACTCCTAGGGATCTCTTCAGCACAGCTAACTCGCCTACTGGAGTGTGTGTAAGAGGTGTTGTGAAACCCTATCACCCTATTAAAGTTTTAAAAAATAGAAAGAAACAGAAATGGACAAACTTTTGCTTGTTTGTACAGGATGTAGTTTTAAACAACTTTCCCCCTTCTTCACTAACTTTGCACTGTTTTTAGTTCATTCTCTAGAAACTGTGCTGTGGAACAAACAAGCCGGGGTGGACTGACAAGATGATGATGATGATAGTGATGATGAGGGTAATGGTGTGTTGTTGAGCAAACCAGTTGGATGACAGCAGGCTTGTCTTTACCTGTAATCTGTGCCATCTACCGGTGCCCATATGTAAGTCCTCGTGACCTGGTCAATGTAACGCTGCAGAAAAGAAAACAAACACATTTCACAAGCCCTTATACATAACTGCTTATTTATGATGACAGTACAGTTTTTATAATCAGAGAATTTTCTTTATCACAACCTTGATATCTCCTGATTCAATACCCATCCCATATCATTTTCTTTAAAAAAAAGGACCAAGCTTGATTTCCCTTCATCTGAAATATTAAATTAGTAAACTAATGCATTTCCACTGTAGAAGAAAACTGGAGTTCATGGACGAGATCCATTAAGCACATGCAAACTTCATGCACACCCCCTAACCCTGAAGGTGCAAGGTGACAGTGCTAACTCCTGATTCATTTCAATAGTAAATATAATGAATATAATAAACTACGATGTATCATTTACATAAAACTCAACGTGCACAAAATTAAAACTTTACTAAATATTTACATATAGGTAGGTACAGTATAACGGTATAGTTATAGGGTTATATGTACAGGGGTCTGGGTGAAATATTTGCTACATATGTGCTATTTCTTAATAAAACCTACTGTACCTCCTTACATAATACATTTATACCCTGTATACATACTGTATCACTCATTCTCTATAGCATTGTGGGAGCCAATCCAGGTGACTGGGGGCACAAGATAGTGCACAAGGCACAAGCACACACACAGACTGGAAATGCCTGAATGTCTTTGAAAGAAAACTGGAATATGAACATGCAAAGTCCACAAACACACAGACCCCAGGCGAGACTCGAACCCGCAACCCTGGAGGTGCGAGGCAACAGTGCTAACCACTATGCCATTCCAGAGCTGAGTACTAACAGCAAAGCTGTCACCTCACTTCAGGTGCGCAGCCTATGAAAGAGACCTTCTACATCTCAGTTATCTCTTTTCCAATACTTGTCTTACCAAAGAAGAAGTGAGGAGGATTCATTATGCTAAAAGGCACTCAAAAACTTTTACACTTCTTGGCAAAAAAACTGTGTAAAATGAAAAAGGTAAAAAGCTGCACCATCACAGAGGGCAGAGAGGACGCTGATGCACACCTAACAAATTTAGTATTGATTTATTGATATACGACACTGCCTGAGAGCATTTCCCTTTATAAATTCAACCTTTTTGTTGAACTTTTTCCAAGCTTTTCCAATTTTTTTTTTTTTTTTTTACATCTCCTGATTTGTTAGCGTTCCCGTGCCCTGATGGAGATCTCTCCGCACATCCTAATCTATTGAGGAACTGGTGCAGGGGACTGATGAGAATGAAGGCCGGCAAAGAAAAGAAGGAGTGACTTTTAAGGGTGACGTGAGCAGGAGCAGAACAGACGAGAGTCACATACAGTAGCATGGGGTCTTTTATTCATTCCATACGTGAGGTCACAATCATTGCGCAATAAATATTTTAGTAAGAAATCTCCACTAGTTTGGAAGGAAGCTGCTTGGCTGTCTCTCACTTATTGACATAACCACACCGGGACCCAAGCATTTCCCAGGACACTTCAAGCAACAGCAGTTTATGAAAACCAAAACGACAAACATATTCAACCTAATTTCTTCATTGGCATTCAACTTTAACAGTTCTGTATCAATAATTTCYACAATCGTTTGAAATGGAAGTGTGTGTAGTGGAAGTTGTCAGTTTGGAGGATGTATAGGTGCAGTACCTTGTCTACAGACTTCACTAACGTCTTGATTTTCTTCTGACCTGGCTTCCCGTCAATCATCTGTCGACGAATCTAAGGGACGATAAAACAGCAGGGTGATTCTGATCATTTCTTTTAATCCATTCCATTTGTCAACTCACGCAAACTGAAAGCTCATAAATGGAAATTCTGAAAAGGAAAAAGCACATTCTTCTTTTTTTAAAAACACAGTGTGGATGTTGCTATAATGCCAAATGCACATTTACCTCCTCCTTGTTGTTGTCTGCCAGCTCTGCATCCAGGAAGTCGAGTGTAACCGGTTCTCTGAAATTAATGATCTGCAAAGTAGAGATGAAGTTAGCACTAAACATCTTTAAAGGAACACTCACATCTATTTACAACACCATACTGCATTAAGAACCTCTCATCATTCCCTCTTCTTTTCCTGTCCTTACCTTAGGTTGTAAGTTTGGGTGAAGCAGAACGTAGCCATTGGGGTCTATGGCATAGGTGTAACCATTGGCTCCAAGCTGAGTGGACAGAAAGCAAATGCATTCAGAGAGAGTGTGTGTGCGTGCATGTGTGTGTGTGAGAAAGACAGACCGAGGTATCACTCACTTTATACCGTGGTGTGAGCTGCTTAATTTCACTAAGTGCAACATCCACTCCCATGACTCCCAGAATGAGCTGATTCTGCAAAATGAATAAAACAAGGCGATACATGAAAAGATCAAAGCATAATATATTTGACCACAAGGTGGCAGAATTGCTATATCAAAGAAAACATTGAAAAAAAAAAAAAGAGGCAGGACTGGGACATCATGTCTCAAATGTCCTTTGTCGTCAATGTCATACTATAATCAAAAGTCAACTCTTAGCTTTTCACATGAAAAGATTCATTATGCTAATATTAACGTTTGATATTCTGGGCTGTGAAACACGGCTGAACATGTTAATAAACATGTTAAGAGAATAATAATGAACCTGGCCATATAACATGACATGAATCATATATTGTCATATATGATCATTTTTAATATGTATGCATACATTTTTTTAAAAACCTTTTTATAAATTCATATAAAAAATGATAATGAGTTAAAAAAAAATCATGCTTTTTCTTATTCGGAGTGATTGATGATAGAATCAAGAAATAACCTTCGAGTCCCCATCACTAGTAAGATTGAAGACCGGCATCGTCCCAGTAATGACCAAACCCAGGCCCTAGGGGAAAAAAATGAGATAAATCTTACTCTCAGTACCAGAAAGACAAACGCTGCGAAAGACAAATGCTGAAGCGGATTGAACGAATTGAGCATATTTACTTTTTTTCCACAGCGCATTGACTACATGCACGAACAAATCACAAGGGGTCTCATGGGAGTCAATACAAAAGGCAGGCAACAGCAAGTGGAAAGATGCTCATAATCATACTGAGCGGAAAAGTACGTGGCGGTAAAAAGACAGCAGAGGAGAGGTGACAACACGAGTCAGCCTATTACTGTCGAGAAGAAACAACAGAGAGAACAGTGTGGAAATTGGACACAGAGATGCAGAGCTGCAGTATGATTAGAGTACAAGCAGAAATCTTTATAGCGCATGGAAAACAAATAATAAAAACAACGTCAGTGAAATGATGCACTTCTGAATAATCACGACAAACAAAAGACCTCAGTTAATATAAAGATAACTCCAAATGTGGCTCCTCGTATAGAACTGCGACGATTTTAAACATACCCGTATCTTATTCGCTTAGTTTCCCAAAGGTAACATTCCCACCCTGCCAGGCCCTGATAAGCAGGTTTTATCCGTTCTGTCTCTGACTGATTCACTTCTGTCCGCCGCGCTACATTCGGATGCGTGTGAAACGCTTAAGCTGGCGAATTTTCAGTTTCAATATCCGACGAGAGTGATTTGATCATTCTAGATTAGGAGTCGATTCTACCTTGCCAGCTCGATGCCTCTTTCTCTAGTATTTAATAACATAATGCTATTCAGACAGTAATGCTGAGATAATCATGACATTGCTGATCTTTCTTACCAGAGCATCCTGGTACACGTTGGTCCACTGAACTTGTTTAGCCCGGTTGCCTGCCAACACCATCGGCCTTCCTAGGACATCTAGATACTCCTGGTGGGAGAAATAAACACATACACAAATGAATAATAATAAAAAAAAATATGCGTGATTCAGTACTCCAGGATTAGTGTAACAATTAATTTGACTTGAATCAGGCAAATCAGAGCATTGCATAGTGATGAAGAATACACAGTAAATACAGTACATATCTGATGTTTAAAACTTTGATCAACCGACATTTTTCAATTCATAGATTTTCAGTAGCAATCAGCAATAAGATCCTTCTGACAAAACGAAAAAAAACAAAAACATTAAAAATGATATATTAGCATACAAACAGAATATTACATCGTAAATATCTATGAATTACAATGCTAGTTTGTGAGTGTTACATGAACAGAAAAACAGAAGAAGCAATACTCTTTCTTAAACTGTCTATGAGTGGCATTTGTCTGTGCGTGTATACAAATATATATATATATATATATATATTTGTATACACGCACAGATATATATCTTGTATCTTATACTTAAATGTTATTATTTTCCAACTAAAGACTCAGATGTGTAACAGGTTGCAAAGAAAAACCGTCTGACACTGACACTTTCAATCTGACACTGTGCTTGTGAGTGACTTTGGTGAGAGTTTTGACGTGAGGACATGGGAATGAGACAGTAGCTACAATGCTTCATTCTGATGCTAATAATTTTGATTAGCCATTCCAACTGTTTACTGATCTGATAAGACAGGCTTTTACGTTCTTATAGCATTTCATTAGAATATACAGACATGCTCAAAGTGGTCCTGGTTTAGTTTGCTGTGACGTGTTTAATGTTTATGGAAATACAACAGAAGAAGCTTTTCCCTCCAATTTAGAGGTTAGTTTAGGCTTTACATTTTTCTAATAAATCCCACCTTCTGCATTTTGATTGCTTACAAGAACTCAGTCTCATTTCTAATTGGTTAAATGTTTCACTGCATATGAAGTGGCAAGCCAATCAGTGGTCCTTCATCAGGCAGAGATGCAGTAGATGAAAGAGTTGGCTGATCAGGAAGGGAAGCCTTATTTCCTTCCCTTAAACTCGTCACTTCACCATAGTAAATTTACTTTGTTATTGTACTTAAGTGCATATTTCATGTATCTCTATTTTACTTTTCTTAAAAAGAACTTTTTTTTTACTTTTGCTTCACTACATCATACAGCAAATGTCGCTACTTTTACTTCACTACATTTCTGTAGTGACCACAGTGGTGTGTAGTATTTTCTAGGGGGAATTTCACCTGTGTAACTGCACTTCCTTTGTAAAAACCTTTTTACTTTTACTCAAGTAAAAAAAAAAAAAAAAAAAAGTACTATTTGACCTAGATATATCTCTACTTTTACTTGTACTTTTCCCACCACTGCACGTCACCCTCATGTCAGACAAACATGCACAGAAAGAATATATTTATTGCAATGAGATAGGAACATTCATATTAATTGTTTACATGGCTAGTATCTACCTACTGACCGGATTATTAAAAGTTTCCACCACCGCTCTCATTCTGATTAACGATGGATTCTGATCGGGTCTGATTGTTAAAATTAAGGTATTTACATGATACATATTTATTCCAATTGGGATTATTAGTAAGATATTAGTGGCCATGTAAATGTACTCTTCGAGTATTTTAGTCTGGAAGATATTAGCTCAGGCGCTTTAATGCAGTTTTTACACTTGCCCAACACTTAAGTCCATATCCAGGAATGGTACTCCTAATCTCATATTTGGCTTCATGATTCCTGCTGAACCACAAGTAGATTTTGCAAATCTGTAGGTCTTCTTGTTCATGCATGAAAATTTGCAAAAAAAAAAGTTAGGACTGGGTCCACCTGTTTCCATTTTTTATTACTTTGCAGTCGTAATGCTTGGATGCTTGGATGCATGTCATCGTGCAGGAATATCGGTCAACGAGGAACACAAATTACAGCGCTCTTGTTTAGTCTGGTTTAATATATCGGTGAGAAATTGTGTCTCCTCCTAAGACCATAACAACCCTTTTCTCCACCATTAAACTTGAAACAGTAAGTAATGTGAACCAATTTAACCAGGATAAAAGAAACAGTGTTCACACTTCACAAAACACACCAATCTCTCTGGACAAACGGCCTTGTGTGAAAACAACCTCCGTGTACCAGTTTGAGATTGCCTTACCACCATTATGCGAACCAGCATCGAATGACTCACTGACCCTAAAGGCAAGAAACAGTGCCATGTGCACATTAAAGCCTTCGAAATAGCTCTTATTCCACTTTATATATTCTTATTCATGTTGGAACACTGAGGTGCTGACAAGCGTGACCTAATCTATTATTAGCTCACTAAAACACTGTTTAATGCCCCGCAGGGAGGTCTTTCATCAGACAGGATGACAGGTAGACTATCAGACATTACTGTGCGGCAGAAAGAGACAGGAAGTAATCTTTCTCTCTCTCTAATTTGGAGACATGAAAAAAAACAACAACAACACGAGAGAGATGTAGAGAGCTGTGACACTGACAGCCACAATTTATGATTATAATAGGTTAGTGTTTAAAATGTTCTTGTGATTTCAACCACATTTTTAATGTAGAATATCTAGGAAAATTTGTGAAAGAGAAAACTCCACTTACACAGTACATCATGGTATATTTTGTTCTAGACATCGAATAGTTAATTTATGGTGATGTACCAGAACAACATTTAGTGTTGGATCTAACAAGCTACTGTATAGCAGAATATTACAGACATTACAATATCTCAGCATATCTCCTTATATATTCCTATCCGAGGATGCTCCCCATCATTATACTGCAATATTTCCAATGTCCTCTAAACATACGAGATGCGTCAGTTAACAATTTGCTATACAGGTTGTCCCCGATTTAGAAACGAGTTCTGTTCCAGAAGCACATTCGTAAGTCTGATTTGTTCTTAAGTCTGACAAAATGAATCTTATATGCCTTTGACATGTAAGTCATATCAATCCACTTGTCTAAGTCTGTCCCCTTTTCCCACACTGCCATCATGTGGCCAAAGACTGAAAGTGCACCTAAGGAAATGGAATCTCACAGTGAAATGTTGTCTCTGCGCCATTAAATCGTGAGTGGTATCCCGGATGCCATTTTGTCTCAGAGCTGTTTTCCATTGTTGTTTAGTCAAGGGTTTTTTTCGAAATTAGGATTTTTTATCATTATGACAGCTTTACAGGACAGCCATTTTCTATCACTGTATTTCCGGACGGATTCATTGGAACCTTTGAGAACCCCCCACATGTTCAGACATTTTATTTTTATATTTATACATTCATTTACACACTGACAATATTGTATATAATTGTAAATTGTAATCTTTTTATCTGGTGCACTGCAGTGTCTATTTTTTGTACAACACACATGAGCTTCCGTTATTATACTGGAAATATTATTTATTCCGTTATTATACTTCCGTTATTATACTGGAAATAGAACCGCAGTCCGTTCGTATGTGCGGAAATTCATAACTCGAATGTTTGTAAGTCAGGGACTACCCGTATTTCATAAAATATGGTGGTTGTACCTTGCCGAAGCTGCATCAAGCACCCATGATGTTACACTGCACATATATCTAAAACAGCAAAATTGACAGCAAATAAATGATATAATAATCCAATTTAAACGTCACATTTAGTGTATTGGCGCTCTTCTCAAGAAGGCGACTTTTCTGTAGAGGCAGTTATAAATGTTAACCAAATGATTATAATGTTAAAATATTAATTGTTTAAGTGGACAGTAAACTATTTGACAGATATAAGTGGACTTTCCATTGATTTGTTGCACAATTGTTGTTAGGTGATATTGCTGATTATTGATCCTACTGGTCAGTAACAGAACTGCAACCAGTGCTAATAGTGGTCACCCAGGGCAGGAATCACGCTGCCCCATGCTGTCTGAGCAATTCCTATTTTCACACTTAATTGTGCTAGTTTAAAAAGACTGTGGTGCAGCAGGTAGCATCACTGCTTTGGTCCTGAGTTATTCGCACTGTCTTAACGAGTACACATATACTTTAATTGAGAATTTTATTAGTGGACAATTTTACTCTTCTTAAATCTAACGCATTTGCACAAAGTCAAAGTTTAAGTACAGGCAGTGTGTGTGTATGATGTCTAGAACAATGTCCAATGTAAGATATATAGGAAGGAATTGGAGATGTCAAAAAGGATTAGATAATATTATGTGTCTGTACATTTGAAACTTGTTTGCACCAATAAAAAATGGGTCAGTTGATTCGGGCCAGTAACAATTTCTGTCACTCATTGGGCCGTAATGCTATACTATGAATAAATATAATACACATACTGTACACATAGCCTAAATGACTTTCCTATAAAATTGTTTACCCAGCCAGTTTTAATTAGCATGTTTTATTCAGTTGATGTTGTTTAACAATGAACAAAATATACCAAAGAAGCTGCCTTCTAAATAACGCTGAAGCAGCAGACCAACACCTCTGTACCTCTGTTAGATTTTAAACTCTAACACAGAAACCATATTGAAACTTCAGTATCTTACAAATCTATGATTATTCAGTTTACACCGAAGTCAAGTTCTTCTTGATCATTTATACTAAACAAGTTGCTTGAAAAGAGCTTAAAAACCAGGAGAAGCAGCCAGACTAGTGTACTTGGTGGTATGTGATGTCATCATGCTGCTTTCTCTTTACACACGCTGAATTACCATTAAAGTTTCCGTTGAAAGCGGACTTCTTCACAAAATAGGTGTAAATCTGCTAGATGCACAGTTTAACTTGTACATTAATATTATCTAGAGAAAAAAGGTACGGTATGTATGATACKGCAGTAGCAAGTGAAATGTGTAGTGTGATTGCTTCTTGACTTAATTTAAATGCTCCAACAAAATCTACAGTCATGAGCTGCTGCTGTGAACAACCATGTGCATGCTTTGGATTCATTTCAATTCGAAAGTACGGAACAGCTTAAATCCAGCCCCAAACCCAACGAAAACCATTGCTTTGTGTTTCCAATRTTGCGTAGTTCAGCTATAGTCACTAAAGCATGCTTGGAGTTCTTCTATCACCTTCATCTTAGGACGACTCTTCTTTAACACTGGCTACACAACACTGTCATTTATAGTAGCCTGACCTTCTTTTGCATCTTAAGTTCATGCCGTGCTGACTCATCCGTGCTGATGCATGAGTCTGCCTCAAATCTGACCCCACAGCTCTAACTTTGAATTAATTTGTTCGCTTATCCAGGACACCTCACAGCATTGAAACAATATTTTGAATATTTAATATGTTAATATTTTTTTCCACACCTGACTCATCAGCATTGCTACGTACATTATACCAAAGGGACCATAATAATAATATGCATTAATTTAACCTTTGCTTGGGTGTCCTCAAAGCGTCCAGAATTATCCTGCCACAGGCTACTGAATGAGACTGTCACTTATCTGTTAAAATGAAGTACTTCCGATATAAAGCAAATCACATTAAAAGGGAGAGGATGGACACCGAGTTAATGGAGAGGGGGAAATGGGAAGAGAAGAAAACCTGATATTGGCGGTGACTAACTTGCCTGCCAAAATCTTTCAAAGCCCAGTAGTGAACGCGTCACTGGCACTAGTTATGTGGCTGATGATGTGTGTAGGCCACCAAAATAACAAAAAGTGACAGTAGGTGTGTTACTCCCACACACACACGCGCACACACCCTGTCACGCTCACACCTGCCTCGGCTAGGCTATTAAAATAAGTGGCAGGTCTCCGAATAAAATTACACTCAGTCTAATGAAACAGCTGACAGTCTATTCACGATGCTGATTAATGCGCCTGAGGGGAGGTTAGTTCGGTCGGGGGGAGGAGAAGAAGGAAACGGATTGTATGTTGCAACATATGGAAGATGGGGAAAGATAAGTGTAAGCGGGAGAAGGAACAGAATGAGTGGGTTTTGGAGAAAGAGAGAGAGAAGTTAGCGTGTGCTCTGTGATAACGAATGAGACATAATTCCTTCAGGTTTAAAGGTTGTACATGTCACCCTCAATTAGACTGGATTTCGAGTGCAAACACTTGAAAGCACTGGAACCTACAGTAAAAAGCCTTGTCATGTGTATTTGGAAAAACTTTCAAAGGTGATCATAAGCTCACGGTAAATATCGCACGCAGAATCTTCCTTCTGTGTGTTTAGCTCATCAAAGTGACTCAACCTACTGTACATACAGCCACACGCAAACTAGCACAAAGATCATGTTATCAGACCTGTGTGTTGATCCTGATTGCTCCGATGGAAGGGATCTCGAAGTAGTATCCTGTTGAACAACAACAACAACAACAACAAAAAAACAATAAGTAAATAGGTAACACATTTTGTACACATGCATTAAAAGTAATCCTAAGAGAAACGCTTTGATACTGATAAATCATCTCATGCTCTTATTAAACACTAATGGAGAGCGCAAGGGCGGTGGAGCCGAAAATACTGTGCGGTGTTACTAATGAGAAAAAGCATAAGGTGATGTGAATTGTGAGCTCACGAATGTGTGCACTGAGTAGTGAAGTGAGAAACGTGCGAAGAAACCGATATGTGAGAAGAGTTCTCATTCTGTGAGCATTGAAATGCTCCTTTTGCTACCATGCGTGTCTATGTTTACTGCGGATTCATGGCTGTTTGTGCTCAATTTTTAATGAACCGTGTGCGGTTAGACTCCTACAGGTCGGTCATGTTTGAGATATTGTTTAAACACAATAACATTGTTAAGGACTCCTCTGATACGGTATATGGGGTGGCGGAGTGGTCAGCACCACTAGTTAGTCTGGAGTTTGCATGTTCTCCTCATGCTTGGTGGGTTTTCTCCAGGTACTGTGGTTTGCTCCCACAGCCCAAAGACATGCAGCTTAGGTTAAGCACTGGGTGCTATGGTGCCTTTCTATTGTCGCCATCATTGTCATCTTTCTGGGATTTGTGCTGCATTGGCTTTTCTGTGGGATATGGAATAGCCTTTGGCCCCTACAGGCGTTTGATGATCCCTGGGTRCCCATGATCCTTGCACTGGTGTACTGATGTATAGTTAGTGATCAATGGTGTGCAGATCTTCTAGTGATGGGGTTAATGTTATGGCTGATAAGTCTATATAACATATATCATATATAAAGTCCATCCATAATGTCTGTTAACATGAAATTAGGCAGATTATTTGGGATGAAACTGTAACATYTAGGATAAACGGTGCTCTGATTATTAGCTCACATCCAAGGATCTTATTTCACTGTGTCAAGAATACTACATTTCACAAACGTTATACATTAGAGTAACAGTCTGACTCTAAAAGAATGAACATCCTTCCTGATGTCTGTGTGTTTTGCACTTTACTGCGACGGCTGTTCAATTGACCATCACGTCTAACAATGGCACTTTTGTATGAGCGCGTGTGTGTGTATGTGTGTGTGCAGGTCATTGAGCATGCTGAAGCTTAGGATTAGGCTGATTAAACGGAGAGCAGAGACACTAGCAGGGTCAATAAGCCCGGCTCGGTAGGTTATTAAAGTGAGGAGTGTTTGCACGACGAGCTGCAAAATGGGTGCGCCAGCAGCGGAATGTTAATAGCTAAGGGATGTCCATCACTCTACATGATGAGATTCCACTTCTTTCTGTCACACACATTTACTGATAGAGTTTTACCAAAAAAAAAAAAAAAAAAATTCGAATAATAAGAAAAATACAAATATATTAACTAAAGCCGAGTCGTATCTCGGTTCAAGTCGAAATACCATGTCCCAAAATGGCAGCTGTCATGTCACAAAATGAATAGCGAAGACATTAGAGGAATTCTCCAGCATTTTCTAACCTTATCGCTGCCTACCGCATGTGCAGTGTGATTACCACAGGAATTTCTGATATTACCACAGGCAAGAATTCTGATATTTTACCTGTACCGAGCAAAGAAATCCTGTTTACTCCAGACTCACCTATTATAGGCAATCAATACCCTTACATCAATGCACAAATWCCCCACAAAACTGACTATAGTGTTTCTCTACTGTAACGTATTATTTATGGAACGACATAAGAACAGATTCGGTAGGAGGCTCTCTCTATATTTACAACAATAGTAATGACTATTATAGGCATGCAATAACGTTTGTGATTTTGAATTTGAATTGTATTTTCAAACACTGTATAACAGTTTATTATTTTATTAACTCCTACAGTAATTATTGATATTGGCATTCACAGGACGAATCGTGTCATATCATTTAAACCGAAAGGGCTTTTTTAATTTCCCATACTCATCTAGATTTTCCTCTGCTATGTACAGTATGCTCTTAATATCATCACTCATAATAACCCAAATCTGGAAAGAAGAACTGAAGCCAATGACCTCTAACATGTCAAATTCCTTTTATGGAGCTGAAGCATTGAAATGGAAACAAACAATAATATTACAGACAAAACTAAGAAGCAGAATGTGAATGCACTGGAATAAAATAGCACATCAGACGCCATCAGTCTAATTCAGGATGTGCACGAAAGACAGGAGCCCAGAAATCTGATTGCGATCCCACAACCGAGATCGTTTTACAGCAGGCACCAAGAACAAGACAAGACAGGCACTTCGTAAATTAGAGATGTAAAATGTAGAAAAATATTATTCAAGAGAGTCTGCGTGTCCTCCTGAAGTTGAAAGAAAACCAGCATGTGTGTAACCCGATTGTCAGGGTCGTGCCACGCTGTGTCATACTGGTCTAAATACCCATCAGGCCGTAGGAGTCACATGATTACTGTATGAGACAGTTTGTTGGACACCCCAGTAGGGTGCAGTTTGAAGACTAACGGGACGGACTCCACAGCCAAAGGCTGACGAGGTGGCTTCTTCAGTGATGTCCAAGCCAGAAGACTAAAGGGAGTCCACCCGTGTCTAACCCACCTTGGTCCCCCTACCCTGTCCCCAAAGAGGACACCATCTTGACATCACCACAACTCCAGAAGCTGCTGCATTCCCTATTTCCTTTTTTAATTATCGTCTCCTCATTTTGTCTACTAAAACGTCTCCTTTATAATAAAATCCACGAATCCAGAGGAATACTAACTGACAGAGCAGTTTTTTCTTTCTTTTCAATTATTAAACCACACACATACGATTGTGGAAAGCACGATGAATCGACTACTTATGTCACATTCTCTGGTTAACAACCACTAATGGCCATCTAATGAAATTAACTTTAAAAGTCTTCTGAAGCATCCTGTTATTACTAAAGAGTTGGAGAATGCTGATGGTTATTTCTGTGGACTGCTTCAGAGAGCCTTTCTGTAAATAGGTCACAGTGTTTTTCATCACATGTTCTGAGGACTTCTCAAACGTACACCCATGAAATCAATATTAATGGCTCCTTAAATAATTAGTTGTGGCAATGTTTATGTTCTTCTGTTGATGGCAGCTCCAACGTCACTTACGGGTAATAATTGTCCTTGATAAATGCGTTCAATGGAACATTTTGAAGGAGACGGCACGTGTACCCGTGACTCGACCATCCTAGTTACAAGTACTGTAATAGCAAAATTTATAAATAAGGCATATATACAGTTATATACAGTTTCCCTTGAAAGCGATTGCCAGCCATCTATGAGTTGAAAGTGCATTGCACCTATCCAAAAACCTGACCAGTTTATCACTGTGGCTTGGTAAACAGTCAAGACCTGACTCCAGTAGAACCCTATTATGGATTACAACCTTTTTATACATTCCATGTGGGTCTTTAGGATCACTTCCCTTGGCTTAGATTCTTCTATCAAGGGTGGCCCTATTGAGAACATTAAGCTCCAAGTAATATCGCGCTGACATTCAATAAAGTACACACGCCCCCTGATTGATGGAGACAATTTTATGAGTTCCTGTAAATTGTTCATAAAAATAAGAGTTCAAAGAGGTCTATTTAAATGAGTGAACGATTTGACCGAGCTGGCTCGGGTGCAACCAAAACCATGTATCTAGTGTGTGTACTAATCTCACCGAGGCACACCAGGCTCACTGATTAACTGTGTTAGACACATGTCTCTTATTGTTGCCTACAACTGGATCCTCTTTACTAGACTCAATACATTGCTCTCCCCTTTATGCAATATGTTCTACAAAATAGATACACCCAAAGCAAACCTCTGCCAGCGCACCTCTAAACCTGTCAAAGGCTGCTTGTACGTATGCGTATGAGAGATATGGGAAAGAAAGCATGAGTGCAGGATGAGGAGCCTTCACTTTATGCCCTTGTGCGAATACGTTCACGTCTGCATGCTTTTTGATAGGACATGTGATCTCGAGTGTCTTGTACACCAAAGGGAAACGGTGGCACCATCTTGCCTTTGTGAAAGTGTCAAGCGTTTTCCTCTGCAGTCCTGTGATAGCAGCGTGCGCCGTGGCAAAGAGGGAGATCGAGTCCGCAGAAAAAGGCTAAGGAAAAACCTCGGTGCCTGCTGTGCCAATCTGGTCCCCTTCACGCGTGCCATTAGAGAGTGGAGAACATGGCCACTCAAAACGCTAATCCTTAAGTCAGAGTTGGTGATGGAGGGAAGTCACATTTATCGCTGGAAAGCCAGTCTCTTTTCGCCTAATTAATTAGGAACTTGCGGGTGGGGTGGGGGTGGGGGATTGGTGGTGGTGGGGGGTGGGGGGTGAAGGACCTCAGGAGCACTTTGGCACGGTTCGCAATTGACTAATCAGAGAACTGGGTGAGTAATGATCATTAGGAGAGAGCTGAGAATGAGGGAGGAATGCGAAAAAAGCAATTGAGGACAAGGTGGGAATCAAGAAGAACATACAGGAAAAAGAAAATACTGTTTTCTTTTTTTTACAGAAAAAAGATAATCAGATTGTTTTGTATAGTTTTCCAATTCAGAAAAGGTTTTTATTGTACAGTATGTGTGATCATGATGATAACAACAGAAACATGCTGTTTCTAGAGCGAATGGCTCCTAATGTAGTGCGGCAGTATATATTTGGTTTACATTAACAAGCCAGAGGGTTGGCATAGTGACACAGGGGGTTGGCACAGTGGCACAGAGGTGCCATAGGGGTGGCACACTGTTGCAGCAGGTAGCATCACTGCTTTGGTCCTGAGTTTCTCGCACTGTCTTAATGAGTACACGTATTTTATTAGTGGACAATTTTTCTCTTCTACTCTTGCATCCTACAGGAATAACTGTACTTTATACTTTACTTGCGTTACACGGTGTGTAGTATTTAAAGTAGTAATTAAATGCTGACTATTATTATATGTAATTGTGTGATTTGCCTTCCCTCTATAAAGCGCTCAATCATGTAGCAGCTGTTTGAAATAGGAGACGGTTTCAGACAGTGGAGTATACGTAGAAGATATATAGAAGATATATACTAGGAGTTAAAGGCTAAGGTAAGCTAATATAAGCTCAGTAATTGATAAGGTATGTAAATAGTATGTACGTCTGGACTTTTTCTAAACTACAGATGTAAAGAGGGACTTTTTTCTGACGTAATATTTTACTCAGGGAATCTCAACTTTTTCTCGAGTACAGGATTTATGCCCAGCATCGCCAAGCGTAAATAAACAAAACAAGACATAAATAATCGCTAATGCTTTAAAGTAAATAAAGTTAATAATATTGTATAATAATAGCTAATTTGTACTCAGGGGAAGGTCAAAGTGCCATGTTGGGGCTTAAGTTGTGAGTAACACCAATCACAGAACCTTTGCTCACCTTTGTTGGCACAAGCGATCCACTGCAGCGGAGTGACGTCGTAGTTATGCTGCCCCACAGAAAAGGTGAAAACTCGAACCTGTGAAAGCAAGAAAGACTTCACGTAATGCTCCGAAATACAGTATGTCACTGTATGTCTAACATGATTACTACTGTATTTTCCTGGTTAAACCCGATATACAATATACTGTATACAACGTGCAAAATGCACATAATGCCCATTTCTAAAACCTCTGTGTGCTGAATAAAATGTAAATCTATGCAACAAAAAAAAACAAAAAAAACCCTGCAGTCTTGGGTATTAGACTGAGAGTCAGGACAAAGTGGTTTATTTCTAGACATTCTTTTTTTTCCCTTAACATTATTGTGGACCGCTTATCACAAGGGCATGATGAGAGGGGCTTCAGCTTTTTGTGCTGACTGGCAGCAATGCACTCACTGTTTTATTGGGCCAGTTGTACTTCTCGAAGACCTCTTGAGCTCGATCCTCTCCGCCATCTGTGAACATCATTATCATCTTATTGCAGTTTGCCCTTGGAGCGCTGGTCTCCTGAGAGAAACGAAATAGCGAGGAAAAAAAAAAAATCAAACATTGGGAAAACAATTAACGATAATAATATAGACTCCATTCTCTAGATAAACAACCTCGACTGTACACTTGAGTACATCTGCATCATAATGACACTGGTTTATCATTCCCGCTCTCTGTCTATTAGAGAGATGGAGTGTCAGTGCGTGTCTTTCTAATCACACGTCTGCAATTGTGCCCGAACGCTGCCCGTTGTCGAATTTCTGAAGAGCCATCTACAAGTCCCCTCTCTCTCCTGTCCAATCACAGCTGTCATTGACATTCGCCCGATGCCGCATCACTGACAAGATTCTAATAAAGATAAATAATACGGCCGCGATTACACGTTTCGGCCGCTTTCTCCTGAGCCAATCAGGAGCGTCCGCCGCAGCATGCGACGATTAAAATGCTTTAGTAGTTTTGGCTCTGGCAGAGGTTAGAGTGACTGCTGGGTTTGGAGGGCGCTAAGGCGAACACAAAGTGAGGCTGAAAGCTTGGCTCGCTCTCCCACTCTGTCAAACAGGCAGAGAATACAAATTCATCTGTGCGTCTGCAGCCCATCTCCGCGCAGCCGCTCTCATCAATCATACCATCAGGGTCTATTAGACAGCCTGGTTCCCGACACACACACGCACGCACACACGCGCGCGCAGATTTGTGGACACGCACCGATGATGAAAGCCCAGGCGCATATGCTGCCACGAGTATACGTATACACAAATACAATGCTTTTTGGACACACATAGAAATAACAAAAGCTCACATTCACACACACACGCACACACACACAGAGTATATGAGAAGCCTTACCCTGTATCATCAGAGGGTAATACTGCTCAAATATGAAATAAATTGGGACCACAGAAGGTTCCAGCTGACTATTTCATGGTTTTAGAATGTTTAAACGTGTGTTTTTGTCCCTCTACAAATCAGATACAAGCTCCTCAGTTCTTTACATTCTCCTCCATGTGTTTTAAGTTGTGAATTATGCTGTAAAATCTCACATACATCTTCATAGGCATGGTTCTTTTTTATACTCTCCCCCTATTCCTTCACCAATTTTCCACCCACTAGTTTTATTTTATTTTATTAACAGCTACCGACCTGTGGGTGTGTGTCAAGCACAAGCTTCCACCGAGACGTGTTACGCTAATCTCTGCATCTTGTCAACCTGCTGTGACGCAGTTTTGAGTAACACAGTAGGAGGCGAAATGCTATCTATCTATCGACCCTCTTCTGCATGCATGAGCTCACAGACACCTCGCATATAGAGGGCACTGAATTTTGCTCTCTTGCTCTTGGCCATGGATGGCAGTGTCAGCAATGGGATACGAACTCGTGATGTCCTCACAACAGATCAAACCCTTTATTATTTTTTTTTCTGTCACGCCATTTTGGAGCTGAATAAATAAATTTGGTTTAAATTTCAGGTCACAAGAAATTGAATTTTACGATATGACACTGAAGGGAGTGCTGTTGTACTGGTTATCAGCACCCGCTGTGATGTAGTCATATAATAATATCCGGCACAACAGCATGACCTTGAGTGGCGATATTGCATTTACGGTATACAACAGTTCCACAAGCACCATTTCTACAGTATCAAATGTCTTATGCTTTCTTTGATCATTTAACCAGTTATTTTGCTGCTCTAACACATATCCTTCCACGACTGGCAGAACTAATTAGCCGCGACTGGCGGAACTGGGAGTTAACAGGGGCGAAAGAAGTTTTAAATTCTTAGCGGTACCATATAGCTAAAAGGCAAGGAGAATGAACCATGGAGGTGGTGCACAGTGCTGTAACTCTCGTACGCTTCTCTTTATATTTTCATAAATTCCGACTTTAGAATATCAACTCTGTTAACTTCTGGGTTAAATCCCAAATAGTATTAAATGGAAAGCTAGGGTGTACATTCCCTTGTCATATACACCAAGTATTTCCCTTGATTAGGGGGTACAGAAGCTAATTAGCTTTGTAGCTCACCTTGATATATATATATATAAATATATATATAAAAACCAGATCATTATGGCAATTCGGAACGACTTAGCAACTACTAATGAGACAAAGTGTTGTTTAGGATGACATAATGTTATCAGATGTGTTTTCTTGCTGGACTGGTTTTGAATGTGGATTTTGCTCTACTCAGTACTGCGGACCTACTTACATCCATGCTAATGACACTCATTTAGTGCATTTAACGACTGCAGAATGAACACCTCTGACATGGAGTGATACATATAGTTAAGCCTTCCAGTGATGTTACCATCCATTATCAGCATTCATGGAAAGTAGTCTCTCAGTTCAATCAGTTTGCTAGGTCGGAACTAAATGTTGTGTACTGAGGAATATATACTGTAAGCAAAAGGCTTCAGCAACGTTCTGTGCATGGAACATGGGTCCAAAAGTCTCATATATACAGTATACAGTCATTCCTCTTCACTTATCACTTAAAGATAATCTGCTTTTAAGTCTTTCTTTTCTTAAACTGCAATCCTTTCACCTTGAACAAGCTGCTGATATTCAGTAAGCAGATGTTTGGAACTTTAAAGTTAAAGTACAGTAAACTGATATTATGGACTTGCCCTTGTGTACTGTGTGGATTTATGGGTTTGTGTGTGGAAGTCTTACGTTTAACAGTTGCGCAAAGGCAAACTGAAAGCCGGATTTGTAGTCCGTCGTCCCCTTCGCGTTCATGTGCATCACCTTGTCTTTGAAGATCTTTTTGTTTCTCACATTCGCTTGCACCAGCGTCTTAAAGCACGGCACGACGGCGTCTGCCTTTTCACTAAACTGTGACAGGGAGAGGAAAAGAGAGTGGAGCGCTCGGTGAAAAAAGGGAATTAAAAGCATTTCTCTTAAACACACTAAACATTTAGAAATGTTCATCAAGAATGAAAATCCTTTCCATGAGCTTTAGAAAAAAAAGCGGTTAAAGTTTAACCTTAAAAGGCATGTGGAGTGCATTGAGTGGGAATGACAGAGATGACCACGTTTAGTGTTTCAGCACAGAAGACAGCGGATCACTATGCACGTATCTGTGTGTGTGTTTGCCGGTGTGCTCATGTGTAGCTCCAGTGCTGTCAGTTCTCATTGCCTCACCTGCACAGTAACACCTGCTACATCAGGTGGAGCATTGCCCGAACGCTCTACTCTGTGTGTGTGTGTGTGTGTGTGTGTGTGTGTGTGTGTGTGTGTGTGTGCACGTACATGTGCACACCTCCTGACAGCAAAGCCTATGTTCTACCACAGAGCTGCTTGTGCATATTCATGATTAGTTCTGCGCTCTAAAGCTATTTCTGCACTTTCTGAATTTTGATAGTCACTTCTATTTTGAAGGTCAAGCTGCAGATAGACTGACATTTTCAGGTTAAAGGGAAAATGATTCATATATTAAAGCTTGACATTTCTTTGAATGTAGGACTCTCTCTCTTTCTCTAATATATATATATAT
>QMIH01001007.1:98961-123645 GCA_003987875.1 Clarias batrachus
CTGTGTGTGTGTGTGTGTGTGTGTGTGTGTGTTTGCGTGTGTGTCTATCTTCATGGGTTGCTTGGTTTGCACTTCAAGGTCGTGACATTTTTTGGTGTAAAAATGTTTTTTTCTTCCTGTAGCATTTCCTCTCATTCATATCAGTATGGCAGCGTAACGCCCAATACACTTAATCCTTCATCACCGGCTAAACGATTCAAAAACTAATACAGTATATACTATACATGTTTATGGCACCAAGTCATAATTCGTTTCCTACTTTTAAACAAAACTTTTACAAACTCATGTTCCGCTCCTAATACATGGACACCCTAAACACATAATACCTCCCAGAAACAGTTAACGTATCAGATTCACCTTTCCTTAAAGCAAAACTCACCTTGATACTGTAGATTTATACCAGTACACTTGGGGTTTCTACTATACCATGGAAGAATAATGATTTATGTTCGACATCACAATAAAGTTCAAGAATCTGCATTTCAATCAAACACATGACAATATTTACTCGAAATATGCGATACAGATAAAGATGAACTGTAAAGATATAACTAAATAACTAAACAAATATACAATAAACAAAAGATTAAGATAGTTTTAACTTTTATAACATTATACAGCATGTCCATAAGTTTTTGGACAGCAACACATTTTCAGCAGTACTGTACATGCCCACACCATAACCATACTGTACCTCCACCATTTCTTGATACTGTACATGATGTGGCATTCTTTATGCATCATGAGCCCTTCCTTTCCTTCTCCATATAACTCTAAATTATATCACTCTCGTACAAGATAATCCTGCTTTCATGTTTTTTTTTTTTTTTGCTTTTCTGGAAAAGTCTAATCTGGAATTTTCCATTCTTAAGTGGTACTAATGGATTGCATCTTTAGGTAAACCTTCTGTATTTGCATTCATGAAGGTATCTCTGGATGATGGACTTTTCTGAATTCTGAGGTCAACCAGGTATTCTGGTGTTGCTGAGCTCACCAGTGCACTCCTTTTTTAAAGAACATACCAAATGGTTGATTTGGCCACTTTTAAGTTTCTGCTATTTCTTTGTTATGTATGTTTTTTCTTTTTCAGCCTAATGATGTCCTCCACTTTCATCAGAACGTCTTCTACTTCGAGTTCCCATGAACACCTCCCAAATGCGAAATCAACTGCAGAGCTTTTATCCATTTAGTTCATCATTAAATAACTGCTTATCAGACACATGTCCAAGTACTTATGACTGATAAGAATATAAGAATAGCTGTAATTCCTAAACAGTTAATGCAATACATTTGTAAAATTCTTGAATTTATACAGAATGTCTAAATTTAAATTGGCTTACTGTAAAATCATTGTGATTTTATACAAAGGCAACCCCCCCCCCCCAAAAAAAAAAAAGCTAAAAAGGGCATGAAAATCAACTTGTGCTTAAATTCAGCACAGGAAAAGAGACAGCAACAGTTTCATGTTCTCTGCGTATGTGTGTGTGTCCTTACCTGTGCTACATTTACATAATCATCATCAGACAGTGTGTCCAGCATCTCAATCACAGAGGTCTTCATCAGCTTCAAAGTCAGTCCACTTACACTGCCACTCCTAAACACACACACACACACACACACACACACACACACACACCTTACAATGCATACTGTATACATATACAGCTCAGAAAAAACCCCCAGCACACAGCAATCATACAATTTCAATTAGAAATACATTAGGCAGTGTGCCATGAACAAGTCATTAGAACACACATTTTTCATTTTCTCACAAACCATTTGCCTTGTAATCGCAGCAAGATAAAACATATGGACCAAAAAGCTGTTGCTAAGCAGCACCTGTTGCTAAGCATCCTGCGTTGCCGTTTCTCGGCCATGTCCGTCAAACCCGCGCTCCGCGTATGTGTCATTGTCACGAGAGCAAACGGAGGGGACAGGTGTGATTGTACACCTCGAAAATGTAGAGGAGATTTAGACGTGCTGCGTATAAATAGGATTTAACAGAAAGAAAAAAAAACCCAACAACCAGATAATATTGTTCAGGAGCACATGGCTTTGTTGTAGACAAGAAACAAATCTGGGAACATATACACAAAACCATCACACAGACATTTGTATGTCTTTAAGGTAATCCGTTCATGTGATTCGGTACTGTATATACTGTAGTTCTCTTTTTTCTCTCTTCTAAATCACCCTACATGTCCCTTCCTATTCTGTGTTTCTTTTCCTAATTATAATGGCATGCACACCAGCATGCTGTAGTTAAACTTTTATTATTCTTATTTTTTAGCTACTAACATCTTTCATGTGGGGAAAAAAAAATAGTATTTGTATTTCAGCCGCCTGTTTTCATCAAGCAAAGAGAACTTTGAAAGAGAACATTTGCTGAAGGATAGAGGGATTGTTTCATTTTATACCTAATCGCCATAAAGCCGCGGAATAAGCAGAGAAATCCCAGAGGAATAGGAAGCAGCAGCTCTGCTTGGCTTAGGTCACTGACAATAACGCCTGGTTTAAGAACACACCTGAACCTTATTTTACCCAGGAATGAAGCCTTTAATATAGTTCTGGACTCATCACTCCACTGCTAAAAGATTCTATAGACGGTTCATTCTTGCCATAGATTTTCCAGAATATATTGTTATATTCTATATTGTTGTACTGTGCGAAGTCTCTTCTTCATATTTTGATTTCAAAGAGCCAGACCTCATTGTATTTTTAATGTAGTTTTGAGGAATAGTTCTCCAGGCTTCCTGAAAGACTTTTTAAAAAAGAATTTCTTTACTCATTTTCAGTCCCTGTACCTGACCAGTTTCAGGTAAATGCTTTGTGTTTGTTAAGCCACACAGTGACCATGAATCATTCAAGTGTAAAAACATCTAATGTAAGTCATGAGCCAATGAGAAACAGGTGCAGATGATGGCAGATGATCAGGTAGGTGATTAGTACACTGGTGATGCTGAACGCTGAGTTGTTGGCACAGACGARAGGGGAAATGAGGTTGCTGCTCAGGTTGCTACTTAAACAACGAATTTAAATTGTATCTATAGGAACTTTGCAGCATGTCGCAATAAAATACTTGTTCCCCCTTTATTAATGTAATCTATTTCATGTAGCCCTAATGCTCGGAGCATTTTAGCCATTAGTTGTTTTGCATTTTTTTTAATAAGCATATATAGAGCTCAGGATTGTGCAGTATAGAGTGACATACAGTGGAACCTTGGATTGCGAGTAACGCAGTATAATCAAACACCCTGACCGCATCTGTGTGCGTAAAACATATTTTATTTTGTGTCTGTATGTGTGTGTGTGTGTACAGCGTGCGTGTACTGTTTATTATAACACGCGTGTGAAAAGCAAAAGCAAGTCTCATTAGAGAGGTTAAAGATCCATTTTCTCTCTCTCTGTCTCTCTTTGTCAGTCGGCACTGCACTTTGTACACACAGCCCTCCTCCTCTCGCCTTCACACACACACACACACACACACACACACACACACTGCTCTGTCATGATTCTTTTCAAAGGTAAAGTGCAGTTTAATTTGTTTTATTTTTACTTTACAGCAGTGATTCCGTTAGTGTGGCTCATTCAAGTGTCATTAGAGAGATTTCTTGTTTATTTTCCCGATAAAATGGTGTTTCCGTTGTGTGTGCGTGTGTGTGAAACTCAAATAAGAGAGGAGGATGTGTTACTGTGTAAGATGAGTAGAGAGAGAGGGGAGGGGCTCATTCCTCCTCTCTTCTTACTTTAGCTTTACACACACACACACACACACACACACACACACACACACACACACACACACACACACATACACAGCACCTGCGCGCACAAATGGAAACACTTATCGGTAGTGATTTATTTTTTACTTTTTTTGAAAGGTTTTGTTTTTTTTACTTTATATTTTGTGTTAATTATTTTTATGTATTTATTTTTTGGGGCTGTGGAACGAATAATTTGAATTTCCATTATCTCCTTTGGGAAAATTCATTTTGGTGTACGAGTTTTTTGATATATACGAGCCCGCTTCCAGAACGAATTATGTTCGTAATCCAAGCTTCCACTTTATATTTTTTTAGCAAGAAATAGATAGGCTGATTGGACTATTTCATAAACCGCTGACTTCTATGAGTTTAACACACAACAGCTTGTAGAGTTTTAAAAATGGTGTGAAAAACATCATCATCATCTTCATCAACAACAATAAAACATCTAGTGCCTGGCAGTTCGTGGGCAGAAACAACTTGTTAATGAAAGAGGTCAGAGGAGACCAGTCAGGTTTGACACAAAGTAAAACTTGATGTGGTTTGTTGGGCCAGTCTGGTTTGAGCTGCCAGGAACAATCTCAAATAACCGCTCACTGCAATTGTATGCATCTCAGAACACACAACACATCACACATTGAGGCGGACGAGCTACAACAGACCACATCAAGTTTTACTTCCTGTCAATGAGCACAGCCTCATTCAAACTGGACAGCTGAAGACTGGAAGAACATCAGATGATTCTGTTTTCATTTCCATAACTGTAGCCTTGAGATCAACTCGAAACTGGCCGGTCTTTGGCTGTAACATGGAGTTACGACGTTTTCACACCATTCTTTGAAATAGTGTGAAAATCTCAAACCAGCATGTCTGGCACCAACAACCACGCTGCAATTAAGTCCTAAAGATTTGAATTCTTCTGCATTCTGAAGTTTGTCCTATATCTGCATGATTTTATGCATCGTGTTGCTTCCGCATGATTATGATGCAAGGAATTTTTGTCATACTATCTTAAAGAGAGATATACTGCATAGTCTCTATAAACATTCAGCATCGTACACACTATTCCTATTATGTATCCTCTCTCTGTTCTCTAACTGCTGCAGATTTATCAGCAATTCCCACAGTCAAGCCCATTTTTCATTGCGAGCAGCAGCTAAAACATTTTTCACGGAGCACAATAACATTGTGATATGAAAAATGTAGGCCAGCCTTTTGTTGTAAAGTGACTGAAATACTTGATTTGTGACTTTTTTTTTTTTTTTGGAAACCAACAGGTGGCACTAGAGCACCGCAACAATTTCTGGGTCATTGCGTGTTTTTGCCATAAGCATAAGAAGGAGAATGTGTGTGTGAGTGCGTGTGTGTGCGTGTGTGTGTGTGTGTGTGTGTGTGTGTGTTGGGAATACTTACACATCCACAATGATGACCATATCTTTAGGAGAAGAGGCGCCCTGAATGTACCTGTTAACACAAAAGCGAAAGTAAAAATTGGTTTTCAGATACGGCAAACCCATTTAACTGACTTCTATACTTGTTACCTTCAGGGCTTAAATGTAATACATTCTAAAGCAACAAAGCTGTTGCCTGAGACTCCGACACTCGACTACACAGCAGAGGTCAGACAACAAGGACACATTATTATTGATGTGAAACACCACTTCTACATGGCACTGCTATGGCGGTGTGTTTTTTGTGTGTCTGTGTGCTCATCTCAAAGACCTGCCCAAGATCTGGCCTGAATATTGGTTTAGTGTCGCTGTAGTGACATCGCATTGATGGGAAGACATTACCATACGTAAGCACAGCGGTGTGTGTTTTCATTATTAGGCTACACTGAGCAAGTAAAGGTAAAATCTGATTAGTATCACCCCCAAGAGCTGCACCATTTGTCTACGCTGTGTTTGTTTAGGGCTAAGTGTTTCTGCCTGGATTCATTTAATCACTGGTGTGGTTTCCTACCAGATTCCCGCTTTCAACAAAGTCACACGGTGAAGCTAAATGTGAGCATGCTAAATGTAAACATTTCAGTTACAGGTTCTCTCAACAAGGGGGTTTAATGTCTAAAAACTTGGAGATGAAATTTCTAATAGTAGTCGGACATGGTAGCTCAATGGGATCATGGGTCTGGCTGGGTCTGTGTGTTGAGGTTCACACACCCTCACCAGGTCTGTATTAATCCCCACAGAGTTCTTCTTCCACCTCCGAAGACACACAGGACTAAAATTGTCCCTAAATGTGAATGTTTGTATATATGTGTGTGTGTTAGTGTGTGTGTGTGTGTGTGTGTGTGTGTGTGTGTGTGTGTGTGTGTGTGTGTGTGTGTGTGTGTGTGCACACACAGTGTGACTGTAAGGACAGCCCATATTCAGGGTGTTCCAGGGACAACCTCCAAATCCATTACAACCTTGGATGAAAACAAATAATAATAAATTCCATTTAAAAAACTGAAAACCATACTGTAGTATGTAGTATGGTGTATACCGTGGCTCAGTCACTCATTCTTCATGCTGCTTATCCTGTACAGGGTAGCAAGAGGCCTGGAGCCTATTCCAGGGACTCCCAGGGTGGGACACACAAGCAAAGTTGCCAGTTGCCCGTAAAAAGTTGCCCAAATTGCCCGTACTGTGGGTGCCCAAAGTCTCCTGGGATAGGCTCCTCTACACAGGATGAGTGGTCCAGAAGATAAATGAAAGAATGGATGAATAGCGTATATGAGATTTCATTAACGTGCCACTGTGTCACTTCTTGTCTTCACTGTGATGTTTGCTGATGCTTCCGTACCCTGATTTAATAATACAGATGGTAAAAGGAACCGTGATCCTTTACAAGGCCTGAAGCAGAGACTGTTTTTACCGTTGCAGTTTATCTACAGTAACTGAAGGTGCAGTCTGAGCAAATCAGCATCTTGACTGCTTACAACCACAACAACAAATCGCGGCTCTCATCAAATTGCAGACTAACACATTAGTCAGGCCGTCCATCTCCTGGCGTCTTTGCGCTGGCGTTAGCATATCGTGCTTTGGAGGGAGACGGTCTCGTCTCACAGTGACATGGAAGCAGCCGAGCCGGAGGACAGACGGTGAGAGATGTGTAGCACCGCTAGAGGAAAAAACAAAACAAAACAAAACCAAAAAGACCTAAACTGTGTCTGTCCAAAAGTGATAGAGAGTGATATATAGCCTCGGATAGAGGGAAAGACAAAAAGGAGGGGAAAGAAACACGCACAGACTTTTCCGTAAGCAATTAAAAACACATTACGCATGACACAGTCGAGGCTGAGAGCCTGATGGATGCGGGCTGTGCGCTTGCTATCGCTGTCGTCAGAGCAAAATTGGGAATCTTTTTTACCGCGTGTGTATTGTGAGCTAACCGATTGTCATAGGCGCCGTCTGAAAGGCCGTGATAGAATTCCAGAGGCTTTCTCAATTGCCTGGAGTCTTATCCATGATAATTAGCCTGCTGACCTGATCTGAAGAGGCTTTCTGAAGCTCAGCCAAGACTCGAAACCTGCACGACGGAACCCTTAGCTCCGAGACAAGCCTAGCTCGTAACACGACTCGGGAGCTCGCGGCTTTGAAGGAGGCCTGCTTCGGTGGGCGAGGAGGGCCACAGCTGAATTACTGTAGGATCCTGATTCTGAATATGCTTGCAGTTTGGGGGTGGGGGGATAAGAGAGAGAAGGAGGAATTCAATTATTTCTGATAATAGCGAGTGCGACATCAAAGTTAGGCCATCCGCTAGTTTCTCGTGATCTGCATTGACATTCAGAAATCGGCACACCGTAGCCATGAAGCGTGCTGGCTCAACTTTTATCAGTTTAATTAGAGGAATCTTTCATTTCAACGCACCACGGTGTGTGTGACGGCGGGGCTGCTGGCGTGTGTGTGCCTTTGCATACTGCACGCACGCCTCTGAGTGTTTTTCGGGATTCTGATGTTTCCGTCTGCAACAAGCAACTCCGGAGCAAGTGAACTCATCTTCAATAGACWAAGCTTAAAATAATCTCCTTCTTATGTAGGATCATTCACCAAAAAAAAAAAATCATTTATTTCTAGGAAAAAAGGCAACATAACCTGCCAAAAAAACAAACAGTACATGTCAAGCCTGTATGTCTGTATAATCTTGTGATCTAACGTGATCTCAATATCTCAGAACTATTAGATAAACGTAAAAAAAAAAAAAAAAGTCTGTATAGTTTAATTTGCAATTTGTTTTTGTCAGCACCTCTTTAAGTCTTTGTAGAAAGACAATACCACAGTCGCACCACTACAGCACTATAATTACTTACGACGAATTCTCGACTTTGTTAATTCCACAGATAATCCTACAGAATTATAGCAATTTACTTATAAACCCAACCTCCTTTGAAAGCCGTTGTTACTTGAGAACGTTGCTAAAGCAATTACCCTCTAATGATTGTTTTTTCCGTATGAAAACTCATAACTGATAAGTGCGGCGTTAATCCTTAAAGAGATCATTTCCCATTTCGACATAATTATACTTTAATATTTACATTCCATCAGATGGGCTATAAACAGTTGGGATCTTATGTGGGAGAGAACTAATTAAATCGTCGGACAGGGTGGAGACGGGAGGAAAAGAAAACTCTGATTCCTTCGACAGGTGATGCACTTCTGCGGAAGTCACAAGCTTGGATGAAAACGAAATGGAACGAACACACCCCGTGATGCTTCCGCTTAGCCGTGCAGAAGTGCAAACACCCGCTGCGGTTAGGATCCTCAGCCCTGCACTGAGTCACCTGTGGCGAGAGATCCTGCTGCTATTGCTGTTTTTTTTTCTATGACACTATTTAGATAAAACATTTAGCCGTAACTTCCAGAGAGCAGGGGAACGCAGGGGAACGCAGGATAACGTGCCCTGTTTCATTATTCCGGATAAAGATCACAGTTATCGAGAAGAAAAGTGTTCTCCCTTGAGCATCCTAAAGCCAGAATTTTTCCTTTCTTGATAAACGATGGATTCTTCCATCCGCCATATAAAAGGCCATGATAGCATCCCTGAGGCTTTTCCGTTTTTTCTCCACTCACCAGCCTGGTCAATTTTTATTTAACACTGCCAGCTTTGCTCTGCCTGGACCTACATAGCTGCCGTGTCTGATCCTGTCATCCTTTGCACAGGCTGCAGGATATTCCTGTTGTTGTCCCCTAT
Organism: Clarias batrachus; assembly: GCA_003987875.1. Taxonomy (NCBI): domain Eukaryota; kingdom Metazoa; phylum Chordata; class Actinopteri; order Siluriformes; family Clariidae; genus Clarias; species Clarias batrachus. The sequence continues at coordinate 107,898 of QMIH01001007.1, forward strand.
TTTGTATTTTTTTTTTTTGATAAAACCTTATTAATCCTCTAGCTTGCTCCATCCTGCTTTTTGAGCATGGTCATGGCTAGCGGCCAGTTCTTGGTGATCTAATGCAACTGCAGTGTTGGCTATAACACACGCCTCCTGGGTCTGTTCCAGCAATCCACTCTTGTGAATTCGGCTTTGCTGTGTGTCCATGCCACTACATCCTGAAATTTGTTCACTGATACTGATTATTTATTTATTTATTTATTAAAAAAAAAAAAAACTCTTCATTATGCTAACAAGCTGAGTAGGAGGAAAGCTTACTTTCTTTTAGTTCTGTGTGAATGGAAATAGACGTCATGCGTGGACTTTTTGTGGCAAATTTGTTTTGAAAGTTATCAAACAGCAATATAGCCCCTCCCATTGCATATTAAATCAAATCTAGCGCTCTAAAAGGATGTAAACTATATGACTTATGTTCTCACAAGCTTAAGTGATGGGTAGTGAAATAGAATATGCACACTAGCATAGCGAAAAATGTATCTAACTGGTATTAAGCATCACTCTATGCTTAGAGTCAATGGATTCTTTCACTATGAACAGGTTAATGCTGGGGAAATAATGTACTGGGCTTGAAAGTATTACAACATACATGATGAGAAGAAGTTTACTGAAATTTCTCAGATGAAAATTTTGGCGAGCCAATTTAAGCAATTTCCCTCTGGGATTAATAAAGTTCTTTCAATCTTAAATCTTGAGGCTCAAGACCGTTACATTTCCCGAAGACTAAAATGTGATGTTTGTACAATAATCACTAGAGATTTTTTAATTGCATTTTGTGTTTATATATTTGCATTTAAGGTAATTAGCCAATTAAGTCATCAGCATGAGGACGTCATGGCTATCATCGTCATTGCTATGATAGTCCTAATGTCTGATAGTGCTGAGATCATAGTGTGTGAAGGCCCTTCTCGTTCTTCTAAGGACTTTTTCCCAAGCATTCAGGGCGTCTTAACATTTTGAGCATCTTAACATGCTCAGAAATTCATGAAAATTGGCACCCAGTTTGGAATCCGCTGCCATTAGGATGCCTGAGCGTCTGGGCCCTGGGCGTGGCACGGGGAGCTCAGAAGAGACTTTGTTGCAAAATTGCAGAGGGATTTTTGAAGAGGGATTTCAAATGGCCCGGCCGTTAAACTTATGCCGAAAAGTGGTTGATAACGTTCTGTGACATCATGTTGTAGTGTGATAATTGTTTCAAGCATCCAGGGTTTTTTGAAGGTCTTGACATAAAATTCAACCTAAAATCATGTCATTATAGTATTGATATGTGCCCTTTAAATGCATGTACCCACTGCGCCCACTCTCTCTTCCGGTGTGCCCGGGCAGCGATGGCACAGATCATCAACGATCAAATATCGTCATTCCTCTCTAATCCTACAGGTGGTTTACTCTAAATTATTCACACACTGGCAGGCTGTGCAGAATCCTGTGCGGTATGAAGAACCTAAAAAATAATATTGAATCAGGATATTTACAAAATCGTGATACTAACATAATTGTGATACAAATTGAATCGGCACCTTGGTATAGTGATAAATTCGGGTGCTCCCTGGTGATGCTAATAATCATGCCTTAATGTTAAAAAGCCAGGTTTATTCACATCCTTAAGCCTTTTTTAAACTTATTACTTGTCATAGGGTATAAAATGATTTAAATAAAATCTCAAACAAATTCCGTAACAGACTGCACAGGAATGTTTTCTCCAAATCAGATTATACGGATAAAATCCTCTAATGATAGATCTGCGATTAAAGAAAATATTTTCCATTCTGATGTCAGTGAGCTAATCAGTGCAAACCGAGCTCGAACTAAATAATGTGCTTACATAAACAGAAACACGGCCTTGGCCTTATGGGAGCAAATTTAAACCTAGAGAACAACATTTTAAAAGCTGAAAAAGAGAACACACAAGCACGCACACACACACACACACACACACACTGCATGCCCTTGGCCTGTGAGAGGAACCAGAGCAACCCAACCAAGCACAGAGAGAACATGCAAACTCCACACACATAGACCACGACAGGATTTGAAATCATAACCCTGGAGGTGTGAGGCCACATGTGAGACAGTATATATTGTATAGCGGCACCATGGCGGCATGGTGCTTATGTTCAACAAAAAATGCAGTTTTAAAAAAAGGCTACTAGGAAATGCTTTATTAGGAACATTATGTTTTTTTTGTTTTTGCGTTCTGATTAGCTGTGCATATTCATTAAAGGAGCATTCAGGAGCAGTTCACTCAGCTACAGGTGCTAAAACAATGGGTTTTGAAAATGMGTGGAACAGAAAGAAATACAAGCATGTCAGAATGCATGATCTGAGCTGACTTCAGCTGGAAAATGAACAGTAAACCTCTATGCACACTTGTTTAATAAGGAATAATAATAATAATAATAGTTTRATAATATGTGACCTTTAAATCATCTCTGACTTAAACTCAAGTGACACTCAAGTAAATAATTCACCTGCTTAGAAATATTTGGGTGGGTTTTAGATGAGTGTTATGGTCACACTTTGAGATTTTATTCTCAACCTACTAGAGAACTACTACTACTACTACTACTAACTACATTAAGGGAACTACTAAGTATGCTGTGTTGTACCTTCCCAGCTGATCAACTGCGATTAAAAAACAATATTTGTTCATAATTATATTTTACAGTTGCTTACGGTACCACTAAAGATTTGATGGTACTACTGTTTTGAGTCCACCATTTCTTTATATCGTTAATACGATGCCAGTATGCTAACATCCAAACAGAATTGGGCTGAAATGTCCTCAACCTTAGCACTATGTGCACCCAAGCCTGCTGGATCCAGATGTGCTGTTTCTGCATGGCTTGCACTCTTTAATTACCCCTCCTCCAAGGCCCAGAGACCCCATTCCTTCCCAGCCATTACGCAGACTCCCCAGTGTCTGAATCAGGTGACGCACAGATGGGCTTGGCTGGTGCCACTGCAATCCTGGTCCCCTTTCCCCCCAGAGAACACACACAAACTCGGCCAGAAACACACAGACAAGCTCAAGTGCGAAAGCTATCACGAACTTGGATAGCTAGTACCTTTTCTTCTCCATTTAATATGCACGATACAAGGCACCTCTTTCACCTGGAACTAATATAAAGGGATTTTATATTCATAATGCAAATGCCCATTTTTAAGTAATACTTACCACAAGGTACAAAAAAGGGGAATGCCTGAAGAAACCACATTTTAATAATTAGCAGAAGACAAAGCACTAAAGCAAAATGTTTTTGAACCATAACGTGTCTTCCACTTCAAGTAGAACTTTCAAACTGATGTATTACTTACTGGGAAGCCACAGTCACTTCAGTTGTGGAAAATTCGGGCCACGTATATGTAATGACCTTGTTTTTTTTGTTTGTTTTTTTTTTGGCTAGATGGCCGGCCAGTTTGGAAAAACTTCAAATCTTCAAACTTCAAATCATAAGGTAGGCAATGTATTCCGAGATGAAAAACATGTCTGAGAAATACACCTCAGAAGTAAATGCAGGGACTGACATGTCAAAATGCACCATTTTTATTTCATAGTAGTCACTGAAACCAGGTGCTGCAATTAAGACTATTATAGTCATCATGGGGATCAGTCAAAAGTTTGGGCACACCTTCTCCTTCGGTGAAATGCTGAAGACATCCGAACTACAGTATGAAAGAGCACTTGCAACATTATGTAGTAAACCACCCAGAATATGTTTTATACTGTATTTAAGATTGAATGGTAAACAGTTTGTAGGAAATAGTTAAAAATTAAAGCTAAAAATAAGCTGATCAGCTTTAATGCAATCAGTGATATTATTATTACAGGTTGAAGCTCACGTACAGACAGAAAATGTTCTGAGAATAGTGTAGTTTGGCATATGAGACGTAAAAATCTCATTAAAAGAGCGGGTTTCTCTGATTTATAAAAGATATTTATAAAAAGAGTCTCGGACAACATAGTGTATACACTCTGATTTTCTTTTGTACTGTCCTTATTGCCTGTATTCACCAGCTGGATAAAGACTGCATTAAGATTACTATGGAGGAGATAGGTGTTACTCAAAGAGATGACTGCTGAGGTCTCTGTATGTATGGTTGCAAAAAGTACAAAATGCCAGTGAAGCATGCTTTTTAAATTCTTTCATTCAGTCATTAATTTTCCATACTGCGTATACTTTATAGGGTCAAAAGTTAGAGTCATCTGTGTCCAAGGCTCAATAATCTCCATGTGAATCAAATACTGGCCTGTTTGGGTGAATCCCACAGAGGAGCTACTATAGCACAATTTGCCTGAAAACATTATTATGATAGGAAGGTATTAGATCCTACAGTACAGATTTCAGATTGCTGTCTATTGGGCTGTGTAGCCACATGTGCCCATGATGACCCCTGTCCTCTGCTGAAGGCTCTTACAAAGGGCATTTGAACATCAGGACTACAGCATGGAGCAATCAGATTTTCTTTTACATAATGTGGATGGATGGATGGATGTGCCTTAATTACCTGGGCCATAGATGGCTCCAGGATGAAGCATGGGAAATTGGCATATTTGAGAAGACATTGTGATGGTCTGGGGAATGTTCTGCCATGGCGGCTCCTGGCCTTCATGTGAGTGTTACTTTCATAAAACCTTCCACAAATTGTTGCAGACCAAGCATTCCCTGATAGCCGTGGCCCATTTCATTCCAGACACACTGCAAAATCATTTAGGAATGGTTTGAGGAACAGAACTAAGAGTCCACAGTGTTGACTTGGCTTCCAAATTCCCCAGGCCTCAATCAGACTGGGCATCTGTGGGATGTGCTGAACTAACAAGTTTGATCTGTTAATGCCCCACCTTGCAACTTACGGGACTTGAAGCATCTGCTGCTAACGCAACTTGCTGCCAGATACTACAGCACACCAGTCCATGCTTTGCTGGTTTAGAGTTGTTATGGTGACCCAAGAAGGACTTACACAGTATTAGGCAGACAAGTTTATTGTTATGGCTGATCATTAAAAAGTAAAAAAAAAAAAAAACGCACATTACATAACATTTATTAAGGAATTTTTCCCCTAAACACATTCAGTGATATCGACTCCATAATATGCAATTCATAGCAGCTGAGCGTATTAGTTTGAGTATTTAACATTATGCTGCAGGTTAACACTGTAGCACGGAATGAGAGAGTTTTATCAGTTTTGTGCTGAAAGTTTTATCTGCCGTTCCTTTACCTCTCGGAGAAGACGTGGGGTTAAATGACAGATAAGCCAAGCCGCAGGCTCCATTTTGTTTCTGGCTATGACATTTTGAAGCCATGGCTCTGGGTGGGTTTGAGCAGCTGCCATAATATTTATTGAGGAGGTAGATTGACTTTTCTCAAAAAATCAATATCTGCTTTTGGGCTGCTCTGCTGGGCTGAACCGCTCAAATAGCATCTCTGTAACACTCGGCTAGCAAAAATTGTCCCTGACTCCATATCTCTCCTTCAAATTCTCCCTCTCTAGATCACTAAATTCCTTATTTTCTCACGGCTAAATCCTCAGTTGCTTTAAGAAGCCGTTCTCGCTCTCTGTGGCTCTCTGTCTCCCTCCCTGTCCCCCTCTCTCCCACTCCTTTTTGCCGTCAGTCGCTAACCAGTGCCGACACAGGTTATAATGGAGGCATGTTAATAATTAACATGAGAGCAACTGGAGACAATTAGGCCTGTTGACTGGCCCATTAATTTTCCCGGTCAGAGTTACGAGCGAAATGAGAAGGGGAAAGGTGATGCGTTATTGCCGGCTAATCGGTTTGTTTCCATCTCTTTCACCTCCCAAGAGTCATAGGACAGGAACGCGTCCGGCAAAATGCATGCGCTAACTCATACCTCACGCTGAACTAATATGACTTGACCAGCCGGAGATCCCACTTGTTTTAGGAAAAACTTCATTGTAGAATCAATTCAATTCAATTCAGCAAAACAACCTTTAACCTTTTCTGAATGAGTGAATCACAAAAAAGTCAACCTGGTATATTTTAATCATAAAAAACTAATTTTACGTCTTACATTTAAAGAAAAGTGGGTTTATTTAAATGAATAACTCACAATAAGATACAATTGTGATGACTATGTGAATGTGAAAATGTCTAGATCGGGCTCAGACAGAGACTAAAGACCACCTAATTGACTGCATCATTACCCTAGCTGGAAATGACAATCATTAGGCATCACTCTGGCTATTCTGAAATCATGCTAAACGGTAGAGCTCCTCACTGGTAGGCTAATGGATAAGCGCAGTGCTCTTACAGCGGAGACAAAAGCAGCTGTCATCATTCATCGGTCAAGTTTCGTTAACAGACCATGTGATTAAAATGTTTTGAAAGGATGCAATAATTAAAAAGAAATATCATATATATACTGTACATGAACTATAAAATAGGAAAGTTCTGCCTGAAACTAAATGGAAAGAAGGTCAAAAGTAATAAATCAGCACCACACCCTTCTCCCTGAGTACACCACGTATGAAATGTGATGCGAAAGGGGTCACTGGAGACGCATTTATAATGTGAAGTGTAAAAGGCTTTGTGTTTCAGCTTTGTCCACGTGGGCTGCGATCATTCCAGATTGATGTTCATGCCAGGTGTGAACAAGGCCATAGGTTCATGTCCGTTTCTTCAAACCACCATCAAAGAATGCATCAATGAACCAAGATCGATATGGCCAAAAGTCAAAGTAAAAAAAAAAAAAAAAATCCCAAATCGATCAGAATTCCAATCACGCTTTCTTCACTATCTAACTGGCTGCTAGTCATTCTATCTATCAAACCAGTCACTCATCCGTCCAGCCACTAAATTGTATTATATAAGTCACATGGTGTCCTGACTAATAAGTTTGCTGCAATTGTTATGGCACTGACATGGCTTTTGGGTTTAGAGAGCTGCCTCGTCTCACTCCCTGCCGTAACTAAGCACGGCCTGAAGTTATGACCAGGATTCATTATTTTTGCAAATTACATTACCCTCTCATCTAAAACTGCATATTCTACCTTTAAGTAGAACTTTTGGATTAAAGTCTTAAAGTAAACAAGCTGTAATATTTATTAAGGTTTCAAAGCCACTTCAGATGGTCTTAGGTGTTTAAAACAGTAATGTCTTTTTCATGTGTATCATCCTACAGCTTGCTCACTTAAAAGTATACTAAGGTAATATATTTGATGTTTTGCTACAGTAAATCTCACTAATATACAGTAATCACCAGGAAAATGTTTCATTTCCCAGACAATTCCTTAACAGTATTTTCAGCACAAAAGAAAATGTGACATTTTTTTTGTCACAAACACAATGTGTTTGTGTTTAGAGTTCAAAATCCTCTACGTGCTAAAATACTTGGAAAATAGAAAAAAAAATTAAAAAATCTTATTTAACTTTTTACTTGATTTTTTTCCCAAATTTTTTCATTGTTGGAATTGTTATGGTGCAAATCGAGGGCATACAGTATATCCCAATGATCACGATTAAATAGTGGTCTGAATTGCAGCACCTCGTTTCAGCAACTACTATGCAATAAAAATAGTGCATCAGTCCCTGAATTTATTTCTTAGAAATGTTTTTCATCTCTGGAAACATTGCCTACCATATGATTAGGTTTGAAGTTTTTCCAAAACGGCCATCTAGCAAACAATCAAGATCATTACGATTACGTGGGCCGAATTTCCCGCCACTAAAGTGACTGCAGCTTTCCGCTGAATAATACGTCAGTATGAAAGTTATGGTTCAAAAACGACTTGCTTTAATTCTTTGGCTTGTGCTTAATAAAAATGTGTGAGAATGTGGTTTCTTCAGGCATTCCGATTGTTTGTACCTTATAGTAAGTATTACTTATAAAGGGGCACTTACATTACGGTCTTTAAATCTTTCTACATCAGCTGCAGGTGAAAGAGGTGTCTTATACTGCGCATATTAAATAGAGGAGGAAAGCTACTAGGCTAGCGATGTTAGAGAGTACACTGCTTGCTTTCACACTTGAGCTTGTCTGTATGTTCATATATAGTTAAATAAATAACTGCACAGTGAAAAAATTATATGTTGTTATTCATCTGGGGTTGTAATTGCCTAATACTGTTAATTTCTTTTTTTTTTCTTTTTTTTTTACACAAAAAACATAGCAATAAAGAATAAAGTTAGAAGTACTAACTTTTAGACATGACTGCATAAGAACAAAAATCTGACAAAGTTAAACCTAATCTGATCTAGGTTCAGCTCCACTTTAGATAGGATTGTGTTATCACCATCCTCCTGAAAATGAAAACTAACCTGAGGAAAGTCTGGTATGTGTGAATGGAGCTGATTTATGTGAACTTGTGTGAATTTCATGAACTTTAAAGAAGAGTGTTGCTAAAAAAGATGTGTTAAAATCCATGACCTTTCTCTTTCAGACATGTTTACGCTGTCTGAGGAGCCCTTTTATGGTGCACTTGGTTTTTCAGGAGAAAAATTTAAAAGGCAAATCTAATTATAAGCCATCTGCTATAACTGTGGAATAGGGAAAGGGTTGTATTACATTATTTCTGTAAATGTATGTACAAGGGGTGTTCAAGTCAAAGCGGGATTAATGCACTTATCCCAGTGTTCCTATCCTAGTGCTTGGATACCTTTATGTCTGAAACGCTGACCTCCCAGGAATTCCTTTATGGCCCATACATGTAGAAATGGCTGAGGTCAGGATTATACAGAGGATGTGACAATAACTTCCAGGAGAGTTCCTGTAATAATGTACAAGCAGTGGTCGTGAATGCTTGTATGTACATTTCCCAAAGACAGACGCGCCTCTTCCGAAAGGTGGTGACAACACAGGATCCAGGATTCCTGCCATTTCCTTTTGCACATGACCGAGTATCTACACACGTTAGTACATTGTTTCTTTTTTGCACATGTCCTTGGCTTGTCATGATCCCTCACTTCCCTCACAGGTTGTAGGCTATACCCATAAGTTGCACCCATGGATCAGGTGAATTGATGCGGAGAATGTAAGACACCGAGACAGTGTGCTGGCCCATAATCACGCAAACTTGACCTGACGCGTCCTGACTGGCACCTTGTCAGGACCCTGTCTATCAGCACAGCTGGGCATGGGTTGCCAAGCGACAGTGTTAAAAAGGGCTCTGAAAGGGCAGGGGAAATTTTGAAGGGATAACACAAGCTCAGACACAGATCACTGCTCAGATACACAGTGCAACACCACACACGGGGTCACACACCGGGTCAGACTAAAGGGAACCTTTTTAAATGACATCATCACCTGTTCTCATGCCTGAAGCAACGGATAAAGATATTTGGAATGAATGGATAAAGCTGTTCTAAATTAATACGCATATTCTGTAGATATAAGTATGAGGCACACAAATCGCTACTAGTATTTTCTGCCAAAAAGGTTCACAAGGCATCTTGTTGAGACTACAAGTATACATCAGGGGATGCACACAAAATGTCCCTCAGAATGGAGTTTTTATTTTCATATGAAGATGTAAATCTCTTGGAACATACACAGCCCACAAACTGCATTAACATGAACGCGTGGCTTTCTGCAATCATTTAGCCATCCTCAGTCACTGCCTGGTGCTGGAAGCAGACGTAAGTGCAGATATAATTTAATCAGTGCACCGAAACACCACGAAAATAAACACAAAGTATGTAAACATGACGTGAATGCGACAAACGCATGCAGAAACAATGTAGATGTGCTTATTAGATCTCAGTGAAGCAAGTGTGTGACCTCATGATATGCATGGGCTGATGGTCAACGTGGTTGCAGTGATTAACAGTAAATTAGTGTTACACTTCCAGGTTTGAGGCACGGTGGCGTAGTGGTTAGCATTGTAGCCTCACACCACCAGGGTCGAGGGTTCGATTCCCATCTTGGGTTTGCGTGCATGGAGTTTACTTGTTCTGCTTGTGTTTATGGGTTTCCTCTGAGTTCCTCCGGTTTCATCCTACAGTCCAAAGACATGCAGATTAGTCTAATTGGTGTTCCCAAATAGCCCACTGTTTGTGTGTATGTGTGTGTGTGTGTACCCTGTCCAGACTTGTGCCTGGAGACTACTGGAATAGGCTTCAGGCCACCTGCGACGCTGTACACATAGTGGTATAGAAGATGAATGAATCCAGGTATGAACATTTGGAGCGCCGTATATACAGCAGATAGACTGCGGAATTGTCCTCATACCCCTAATATTTGCATATAGTTCATACTAAAAATATATATAATAGTACGCAAAAAAACAATACAAAAGCACACAAACCTTCACAGGGATCATGTATTATAGTTTCCCTTTAAGTGAACCTTTAAAATGGATTATTGTTATCCAAGCAGAATGCACAAAGTAAACACATGCCTTCTGTGCAACTCCAGCACTAGCGAAATCATCTCGTTAGCTTCGACAGGCTAGCAAATGAACAAGCGACGCAAGTTTTCTTTGCCTGTCCTCAGGTAGCGTTAACAGCTTTGTACAGGTATTTGGGGATTCCTGTTTCCTGCGTGAATGCTCAGTGGACAGTCTCGTTGAGCAAGAACTTAATTACCCTGTCACACAGGAGCCTTGTTAGCACATCGCTTGCACTCTCCCACCCCCTCCTCCCCAGGAGACACGGTCTCAGCTGACTTTAGCCTCTTCCTACACCTAGCTTAGCGGGTCACCTAACTTTTTGCAGTATGAGCACCTTTTTAAACTTCTTGCATTACTACGAAGCCATCAGACATGTGCTTGGCTAAATGCTTCCTGATACTGTTATTGTTCTTTCAGCTGCTCCTATTCAGTGGGCTTGCCGCAGCAGGCCAGCTGATCCGCACCTTTACCTTGGCACAGGTTTTACCCAGGATGCCCTTCCTGACACAACCCTGATATATATATATATATTTAATCCGGATGCTCTGCGTCCACTGGCTGAGTTTGGGGCATTGGCTGGGAAAGTGAGAAGCCTGCCACTGAGCCTCATAATGCTTCCTGACACTCTGTGCTCAATACTGTTGGAACAACATTCTGTGAAAAAAGAAGAAGAAGATTTTACATACAAACCTGTCCTGATAGCATTTGTCTGGCCTAAAAAAGACAGGGAAAGCAGATTCCGACAGACCTGACCCATTTGAACATTGCTGACCCAAGCCTGAGAGAAACCCGTAAACTACAGGCTTGGCTGTTAAGGGTAAGCAAGCATGCGAGGTTCGAATTAGGTCTGTAATTTGAGCACCGCATGCCTGCTTGCCTCTTAGCAGGACACCACCAGGTTCCACTCACTGGAAACAATGAGATGGAGGAATAAAATAGCTTTTTCCGGGGGCAGAGAGAAGGGGCTTGACAAGCTGCACTCACCATGGCCGTCTCCGCACATCGTACAGGTCGATCTTGTTAGGGGCTCTCCAAGGTGTAGCTGATGGACGGAGAAAAGACCAGGAGAGGAACAAGATGATGTAGAGCTTGTATAATGACAAGTGTTATCAGGACTCAAGGTAAACCTGCGATTACGTTAAGCCTGTCAATAAAATATTATTTTCCCTAAAGCTTGATTCAAACTGATTAAATAAACTCAAAATCGAACCCGCCGGAATTTTAATTCTAACGTTCCATATGGGTCATTTATGTAAACTAAGCTGGTTAAAGGGGAGTAATGTGGATTTTGGCGAATTAAAGATTAAGAAGACACATATTCAAACACCATAATGATTGACTAATCCTTTCACAAAAACAGTATGAGAGGATTACGTCCTCTCACAACTAGGCTGCCAGAGACACTTATGCAGCAGCACTGAGCACACAGTTATATGGAGTATATAAAAATATTGCCTGCTTTGTTATATACATACAGTACTGTATGTCAACAGTTATGTAGTGATATATACACCGGTTGTAATAGGGAAGCTATTAGGACTCACCGGGGTAGTATCTGGTGACCCCGGTGGCGCTTCCGAAGACCTGCCAGCGCAGTGAGGGGTCCTCTCTGCTGTTATCGATAAACACACGCTCCAGAGCCTGCGTCCAGTTCAGCTCGTTCAGGATAGTGGGAGCTGGGAAGGAGAGGGAGAGGGAGACAGAGAGAGAAATTGAGAGACAGAAAGAAAATGAACATTAAGGCATTATTATTTTAAGGCATTTCAATGAAAAATCTGGTATAACAACAATAATAATAATAATAATAATAATAATAATAACAATAACAACAACAACAATAATAATAATAATAATAATAATAATAATAATTGTAGGCCTCTGGTTGTTATATTAGATTTGTGAGCCCAAACTGATTATAAAATTAAATGATACTGTTGAAGCATATGCATTTCATCATGCGATTCTATCAGTAGTAAAATAAAACGATGTGAGAATACAAAGGTGAGTCAAAAATAATCCGCACTTCGTTTATAATGAAACTTCCGCACAGTCTTATCATTGCTTTCCGTTTAAGCCCATGTCTCCCCAGTGACTGCTGTGCAGGTGTGAACATGCTACATCAGTTCATTTGTAACAGTGGTTCGAGCAAAAATTTATGCCCTACTTGGACAGTGATTTGTTTTTATTGGTCTGAGGGTGTATCTGGACCCGAAATAACTCACGGAAAAGCATGAACCGAAGCGTTTATATTTCTGCAAAGAAAATGTGGATCAAAACTCTAAAGTAGGTGAAAGAAGAAGAGAATCATCTGGGATTCTCAAGGGCCAGTGATGGAACATTATCAGGAAAAAGATTCAGCAATCAACAGTGAGAGTGTTACAGTGAGATGCTTATTGAAGAGCTGCAGTCTAAACTTCTGATTAAACGCAGAGGACTGCTATCCAAGAACGTTGTGATCTTGGATCAAGATGCAAGTCCAGATAATTTTGCCCACACTGTTGAGACTCTACAAAAACTTCATTCTGAGGTTTAAAGCATCCTCACTATAGGCCTGATCTCGCTCCATCGAACCTTCACTTGTTTGATCCCCTGAAAGCAGCCCTACAAGAACGAATATTCACTTCTGATGAAGAAGTGAAGACAGCGATGCATTCGTGGCTCGCAGCTCAGCCTAAAACATTTTTTAATGAGGGAATACAAAAGCTTGTTGACCGATGGACAAAGTGCATTGCAAAGCAAGGAGATTATGTCAAAAAAATACTGCATTTGTCTAAAAATGAAATCAAATCAATTCTACAGCCAGAGTGCGAATAATTTTTGACTCTCCCTCGTATTACACACACTTGAAGGAAGATGCATCTGTAGCCCTGCTGTTTTCTTTAAATAACATACAGGATAAACAGATAAACAAGCAAACAGGTCTTTCCTCAATCCTTTTTGTGCGATTTGCATTTTGATTGGACGATATGTGCTCAATCTATTTACTCGGGGAAAGTAGAGTAAATAATCCACCTACTCCGTGTTCATTACACTCACAACTGTACTTCACGTACTCCTTCTCAATCACCGCTGATGATTTGGTACAGATGTGTCAGCGAGGCAGGCTGAACCATATCAGCCCAAATAGAGATGAAATCTAGGGGGGTGTTTTACTCTGTGTAATCACCTGACACTGCTGTCACTGATAAACTGCACAAATCTACGGTCTAGAAAAACGAAAAACGAAATCAGCCGAGCCTCGATTCTCGACCGCTGGTGATGCCGTTGCACTCCACAAATTAAGGTCCTAATAAATCTACTAAAAAATGAACCATTTCTAAAGCAAAAGGACATCAATACACCTTCAGCCACTTTACAGTCATTGAAATGACTGATCCTTAGAAATTGTTCAAAGACGTGAAAATAAAATCTGGATCAATAACACCTCAATCAGTTACCATTACTGAATTAAAGTGGTGTATTCAGTAAGTTACAGGTGAAAAAGAACTTGCCTGACAAACCATTTCACCTCTATTAACCTGCTCCTCCAGCCCAGCTCCAAATCATTTAAAAGGCAGATATTTCTGATTTCTGATAATGGACCAAACCAGATGCTTGGCTTTGCAGGGCCATAAAAATTGATGCAAAGGAACGGCAAATATTCCCAGAGCATCCAAGAACACCGGTCTAATGTCAGATGTGACCTTGAGCAAGGTGGTACCTGGACCTGGAACAGATGTAAAAACAACTCCTAAAACGTCAGGAGACGGTGAGTTTAAATCCCTTGAGACGCCATAGACATCAAAGGAATGATTGACACTGGTCAATCATGGGCATCATGCACGCAGAAGGGGGCAGACAGCATTCTTCCAAATGTTTTTACACTATCGTCTGATAATGCACGAGCATGCCTTGAGGAAGCAAGTGATAGCGTTCACCCTGTTGTTTAACAGAGAACAATTGGCCATGACTAAATTAGAAAGAAAATGGTCCAGACGTCTAATCAACACTTGTAAATAGTGCTAGATGATGTAAAGGTTAATCACACTGCATGATGTAATCTCAGGATACACTGCCTGGACAAAAAAAGTTGCAACAAGGTGTCCAATTCGTATGTAAAAATTATTCCTCATGCTCCCAGAACTCAATTCTTTCACAGATTGAGTTCTGGAATATGTCCGTTCCATCTGTGAAGAAAAACTTCAAAGATATCATCACCTGGTCATTTAGTACATTTAGGTCATCAGCTGACTTCATTTTATTGCCACATGACGCTGCTGACCGACTGAAGCAACCCCAGATCATAACAATGCCTCGTGAGCCTTCTACTCTTCCTACCCTGACACACCCATCTCTAATGTTTATCTGGACTTCACCAAGTGTTCAAATGATCTCCATTCATTATTTGTTTCCCGACCACGTTTCCTCCACAAAGTTGATGATTCAGCAGTATCCATCCAGGATTTGATAATGTCTTGGGTTCTTAACCCAGCTACAGTAGTTAAAATTCAAAGTAAAATATCCTTAGTTGTTTTCTTTGCTTGATGCAACCCAATAATTTGTTCCTTCTGAAATGGTGACTTTTTTTTGCCAGGCATTATACAGTATATGAAAGTAGACTGCTTGTATGCTGATCAAGATAGGCTCGATATATAAATTCATTCATGCATACATTAGGACTGTGGTGGATCTGGAGCCTATCTGAGAAACACTGAGCACGAGGCGGGAATATACCCACAACAAGACTATCTCAGAACATCAGGAATCCCTAACAAGTATACCCAAGAAATAAAAGGCTAGACAACTCATTTAAAAAACAACAAAAACAAACAATAAAACACCATATAACAGGAGGAAGAGTTAGTGTGTGTCTGTGACAGCTGATGCACTGCAGTGGCCGAGCTGCATTATAGGAAGATTAAGGCCATGCCGTTTCAGGAGGCCCTCTTTTACGATTTTTGTATTTTAACTTTGTTTATCTGGCTTAAACATTTTGAGCCATGTGACTGTTCAATTCTTCATGTCTGTCTGCAGTCTTCAACTTGCTGCAGTGTCTCGCCTGCTCCTGCTGTCTCTCCTCCTCTTATCCATTCTGTGCCTGTATGTCTCGCTGTGTTAAGCTTCTTCATAGCTATGGCCATGCCACTGTCTGCTCTGGCCAGCTTCATTCTTCTGTAGCACTGTGTACAGCTCTTGATCACTGACCTACATGGCACACACGAACATGTCTGTCTTTGTACCTCTCTCTCTCTCTCTCTCTCTCTCTGTATATGTTAATATTGTCTTCTCCTCTCTTTGGCCACATATTTCAACAGTGTCTGAGCTTTCTCTCTCTCTCTCTCTCTCTCTCTCTCTCACACCCACACACACACACACACAC
>QMIH01001007.1:123784-182784 GCA_003987875.1 Clarias batrachus
CACGCACGCACGCACGCACGCACGCACACACACACACACACACACACACACACACCACTGAGTGCAATCAGTTTAGTAATGAGTTGCTGATTAAGGGGGAGAGAGAAGAGACGAGGGAAGGACGGTCAGCTCAGGAGCTGTTTCTGCTCTGATTTAATTGTTGAGGCAGTCAGGGTTAGATAAACTTCACCCCGAAGACATCTGCAGACATATGACCCCCTCGTGTCAGGCTTTCTGCCGTTAAACACACATCATCATTATCAACTTCCCGTGTAGGTTTTCAGTCAGGCTGTCAGAATGAAACTAGAGGAAGCAGTACAAATATCTTGCACTTACATAAGGTTTTAGTGAGTATACTGTATAATGCACTACAATGGCATGTTAGACCGTATATCATTATTATTATGATTAATATTTTTGTGGAAGCACAATAATCGGTCCCAGGATGGCTAAGAAATATAAAGGTAAAACATCAGTGATGTAGTTCTGTGCAAACGTCTTGGTACTGGTTGTCTATGGAAGAACCTCAGCAGCAGGCTATTTTCCCCTCTTGTCTGTTCCAACCATTTAGCATTCAGCATCACCAGTATAGTAATCACAGGCCTGATCATCTGTCATCATCTGCGCCTGTTTCTCACTGGTTCATGCCTTAAGTAAGATGTTTTTGTGCTGGAATGATTCATAGGTCACTGTGTGGCTTAACAAACAAAAAAACTACAAGACTACATTAAAGTCTGGCTCTTTGGAATGAACTATATAAAAAAATGAGGGGACTCAAGACTATTTGCACAGTAATATACTGTATATAAGAACAATATTCAGCATTAAACATTATGTTAGAATTATAACATTGCTTCTTTATGTGACACAAATGCACAGCTAATGCTAATGCTAATCGGTCCCATATTTTTTAATTGGTCCCACCTTAAAACAGGACTCAGAGCCCCCAAAAGTGTTAATGCACCACCTGAAATAACCCTCACTCACTCACTCACTCACTCACTCACTCACTCACTCACTCACTCACTCACTCACTCAGTCTCATTCACTGTGTATACGGCTTAATCCTGTAAACAGTGTCACAAGAGTCCTCGAGCCTGTCCCAGTAGACTTGGGGCACGAGGCCGGGTACACCCTGGACAATGTGCCAGTCCATCGCAGGGCACACACATACAGTACACACAAACACTCACATCTTCTTCACACACTATGGAGGCAATTTGAGACCACCAATTAGCCTAATCTGCATGTCTTTGGACTGTGGGAGGAGAGCAGAGTACCCGGGGGAAAGCCACCTAGCATGGGGAACGCATGTAAACTCCATGCACACAGACCTGAGAAGGGAATTGAACCAGACTCACACTTAATGAGCTACCGATGAGCCACGCCTCTACCAGTGAACAGCAGAGTTGAGAAACAACCGGATAAAGGGGGATCTTCTTATATGAGGTCACATTAGGGGGAAAAAAATTAAGCGGCCAGTACAAAAATAAAAAAGAAGGACAAAAAATGTAGGAATATAGTGACCAATCTAAATGTCCTAAAATGACTAAAAAAAGTACGTTTTGCATGACATCTTAAATATCTGACTGCATTTCAAACTTGGACTTTATTCACATGTCTTGTTTTTGTCTGAAATGGAAATGTTTACATGCTTATTAATGTGTTTGGGAGTACTCAAGCTGACACATGGGAGGCAGACCACAAGTTGGATGCGGTTTATAGTGAGGAATCAGTGAGGAGCTGGATTCTCAGTTTGCTGCAGGTTAATTAATGCTTTATAAATATGAGTAGAGCTTAATTAATGCTGGTTTCAGTTATCTTGATTACGATAGCAAAATGCAGACTGAAGCCAATTAAAGTAAGAATAGCCGGTTAGGCAGCTTTTCCGTAAGTAAAAAGTGAAACACAAACACGGTGGAGCATTTGACCTCTCTCTCTCTCTCTCTCTCTTACACTCTGTGTGTGTCATTGAGTCAAGGATACTATGACAGTTGTGTTTGTACTGAGCACATGTGGCTATGCAGATACAATACCTCCTCTAGTGTCAGTGGACAACACACACACACACACGCACACAAATGCAGGGCTCTGGCAGGTCATCTACTCAGAAATATGAGGGCTGTGTAGATAAGAAAAGAGGGACCAAACTGCTCTGATTTATTCGCTGAGGACGTGTCACGACTTTCACCAGACAGATGATAAAAAGAAACCAACCCTCCCCTGAAGAATGGGCCTCAGGCTCATCCTTCAGACAGAGAGAGAGAGAGAGAGAGAGAGAGAGAGAGAGAGAGAGAGAGAGTGTGGGACCTGTGATGGCTTTAAAAGCTAATCCATCAGACACACTCCCTTTGATGCATTTAGGAGCGCCGCTTGTGCTAAACGTTTAGGCCATTATGGAACAGGGCTTGTCGCATCCTTCAGACAGAGAGAGAGACAGAGAGAGAGAGAGAGAGAGAGAGAGAGAGAGAGTGTGGGACCTGTGATGGCTTTAAAAGCTAATCCATCAGACACACTCCCTTTGATGCATTTAGGAGCGCCGCTTGTGCTAAACGTTTAGGCCATTATGGAACAGGGCTTGTCGCAGAGAGGAACAGGTTATATGGGCGATTTATGGACCAGAAAGTGCTGGCAGTGGTTCTGCTCCGCTCTTATTACTCACTGAAGGACAGCATGGCTGCTCTCCAGGGGTCTGATGAGGAGCAGCATTCTGAGACGATGGATGCTTTGTGGAGAGCATGAACCCGAATGCCACGTTCGCTACTTAGCGATAGACAAGGCACTGACTCAGGCCTGTTTCTTTTGCGCAGAGGTTAATATTGGAATACTGTGTGCTCAAATACATGATATATCATAATTAAACAGAGACAAAAAAATATGTATATATCTTGATACACTTGATAGCACAGAGTGAAGCATCTGATTACAGTATAATGCAAATGTTCTTGGTGAACAATTGAGGCTGGTGAGAGACGTAGAGAGGCTAGAACATAACATACTGTAAATCATACTGTACTGTAGCTTCCACTCACTCACTCACTCACTCACTCACTCACTTCCTATCCCAGGAACCCAGGAGGTGCGAGGCCACAGAACTAACCTGTACACCACTGGGCCGCCTCATAACTTAAAATAGCATTTCAGCATAAGGTGTTTCTTTTCATGATTATCCCTCGATTGTGTTTTATTATTTATATTTTATTATTAACGCTATCTATGTTACACCACAGTACACTGCTTATAAATCACCATACTGCAGTGCTGGAAGTTAAAATGACCAATTTTGACCACATGATCTATAAATGTTAATTAATAAATTACACACACACAACACACACACACACACAAAAACACACACACACACTGTTAGGTAATGTATAAAAATGGCACACACATTACACACACATTACGGTGTCATCCAGACAGAAGCACATGAGGTGGAGAAGTGATGATGATCTGTCGAAACAGGCCATTCAGTTCTGATGATGGAGAGTGCGTTATTATCTAGACGCGCAGCAGACGCTCGGAAGAGCGATGGTTCGACTCTTTCTTAATGCGCGCTGCCCATTAGTCGCCTTCCAAAGGGAGACCAAGGATCCCAGGAGAGACTGCCAGTTCTCACACACGTGGACTGATTGAGCAGGAAACCTTCCTACTGATGTCTGAACCGCTGGCAAAATGCGCTGACTGTGGTGTGGAATATTAAGCTGGAATTGTACAGAGTTAAAGCAGGAAGCGATTTTTACTGTCGAGAGCACGTGTAAAGGGATAACACTTGTAGAGGTATTTCCCCGGATCTCCAATAGCAGACATGACTGGAATTAAATAAGTGGGAACTCATTTGTAAGCCAGAAATATCATTAAAGTATACTAGCATAGCATAAAGGAAGAATATTTTAGACATCTGACTTTGCTGTGACCTTGACGCTGTTTGGATGAACTTTAAAATCGAATCAGTTCATCTGCTGGTTGCATTGCTGATTCCTTATAAATCCTACAATAATTCAATAACCTCTCCTAGAGATACTGCACTAATGAGTTTCTCAGACAGGCGCACAGGTACACTGATGAACGTTTGAACAGACAAACTGGTCGCAAAAAAATCACAGCTATTACAAAAGACACTTGCACAGATGTGTATATAGCATACTTATATGTTGAACAGGACGGAAAAACAATTTCAAAGTTTTTTGACCTTGCTGTGACCTTGATGCTGTTCGAATCAAGGCCAAATCTAATCGTTTCGTCTGCTGGTTGCACTGATAATTCAATATACTCGTAACTCCTACAAACACTCAAGCTTGTCCTTGAAATATCATCCCAAAGGGAAACTCAGAAAAAAAACACATGAACAAACAAGTACACAAATAGATTGACAGCAAAAATCATCGCTGGCCAAAAAAGGGGTCGCCACAGTGGACCATTGGTCCGGTTTTACACCAGATGCCCTTCCTGACGCAACCCTCCCATTTTATCCGGGCTTGGAACCAGCACTGCATCCCGTGGCCGGGGTTTGGGCATTGGCTGGGAATGGAACCCGGGCCTTTGTAATCATGCACAGGTGCTCTATGTATTATATCGCTGTGTGAAGAACAGGAGGAAAGCTATTGAAGAGAATTTCCGACATTTGATTTGGCTTGACTCTTATAATTTTGGGTTCACATCCCATCCTCTGCCTAAACCCCAGCCACTGACTGCAGCGCCGGTCCCAAGGAAAGATAAAAACGGGAGATTTGCGTCAGGAAGGGCATCTGGCGTAAAACCTCTATATCGCGCCTGGGAAAGTCAGGCCTGCACACATGGATTATACATTGTATTACAGGAAATTAACAAACAATGCAGGTGTGAACTCCATCAGCTTACTGTCACAGTGGTGGAGATGGACGCAGCACTCTGATGGAATTTATTCCGCCTGTGCAGGAGGAAATGTAGGAAACCGTTGTGTCAAATACACAACATGAGTCAGAGACAAAGGAATATCAATGGAGACATTAATCAAGGGGGTGAATGCAGAACTGGAGTGTGYGATGTACAGGAGTGTGACAGGATGTGACAGGGTCATGTGATCTGGTTGTATTCTGATGGGACGCGTGGGAACCGGTGCTGACGCAACACTTTAAATCTCCACGGACGAATTCATGAACTGAAGGGAAATTATACAAGGAAAGGAAACAAAACGACAAAGAAGAGCATGCGGATGATAAAGGTGAAGGTGGAGAGAAGGAAGGAGGAGAAACAGGAGCAAAAGCCTGAACCCACAACAAGACTGGCGGTGCAGGATGATAAGAGAAGAAGAAGAAGAAGWAGAAGATAGAAAAGAACTAGGCGTGAATGCAGAAGAAGAAGAAACAGAAGGAATAGATGGCGAAGAAGAGGAAGAAAGATTTTTAATTAAAAAAAATGGCACAATAAGCCGTAAACAATTGTAATAGAATTTGTGAGCTTGGCGGGCGAGTGGAGGAGGGCGTTTTTAATTAGCGTGGGCGAGAGTGATAGTGCTACTTCAGTGGATTTGGGGTGGAACTGAGACAAAGCAAAAGAAGTGGGAGGATGAAGGATTAAATGCAAACCCTCCATCCTCCCTCACTAAAAACATATGTGAAACCCCACTGCTCGTTCTCGTTTCTGACATTAAAGGCTAAAGAAAAGCACACGTATCCTTTCTTAGACTGAATATTGTCATTAGTAAAGGCTTTATAATATTCTCGAGATTCATGAAGCTACACACAACTTATACATATATAAGTATAAAAAAGTCAAATATAAATAAAGTCCATATATTATTATTATTCTTGAAAATAATCAATTGCGGGGGTCACGCTTTCTTAAACTGTCACTCGTAAGTTTTCTTTAAAGGCAATGTAAAATCAGCAACCGTCCTCAAAACAACACAAAAGGCATTTCCGGTGCGTTTCTCCATACTCTGGGGGAAAAAAAAAGAAAAAGAAAAAGAGGGCAGCCTCATCCTCGAGAAGGTGGGTAATCCCTTAGTTCAACCACGCCGAAGCAGCCTTGCTTTGCTTTTATCCACACGCATTTAGGCCTTCCATTTTCACAATTTCTATCTACGATAGGGACCCCTTATGGCAGAGATTTTTAGATTTACAGAAGGGATATGAAGGAAAAAGTAAGCATAGATTTTACATTATCATATTTGTCAAGCTATTTGTGTCTGGACTAACACTGAACTTTACAGAAAACTGATATAATGACAAAAATCATTGTTTAAAGTGATTGATGTCTACTCCTTTTCCCCTTATCCTCATGCTATATAAAGTATATTCACAAATAATAAAAATGAAAATGCCCCCATGTCCTCCGGTCGTCCCGATGCCATTTTCCCCCACTACCAGGATTATGAGATGCTGGCAAAAAGGCAAAAGAAAAAAAATGACCCTTAGACTGATTTCATATTAATATTATGATATTATTACACACTTTATACAACTACATGTATACTGTAGTTACTATATTTACTGTATGTAACATTAGCGCATTTAAAAACGCACAGCAATTCATAACTACTAAACTAGATCAACAGATGGAGCTAATGGGACAGTTCTGTGTTCATCACTGGCAAAACCTAGCAAAAAATACAAAAGAAAAGTCACATACTCTGATATTTCCTCTGAGCACCTTTAGCTTTGCTTACAGCACACAACGTTGGGGCCAGTTCATGTGTGAAAATGATTCCTCATGCTCCCAGAACCACTCTTTCCCAATGTGAGTCCTGGAATATTCCCGTGCCATCAGGGAAGAAAGTACATTCACATAACGTTGCTGAGCCTAGACATGAGACGCAACTTCACCAAGTGTTTAAGTGATCTCCATTCATATTTTTATCTGACCACGTTTATTCCATTAAGGGGGATGGTTCAGCAATATCCTTCCAAATTCGAATTCTAATTTTATTTGTCACATACACAGTCATACACGGTACGATATGCAGTGAAATGCTTAAACAGCGCCCGTGATCTTAAAATGAAAGACTATGGAGTGTATACAGTATATGGGGGGTGCAAATATGCATGAATGTGATTTATTTAAATTGACTTATGTGCAACCAATCAAAGAAATGAAATAGAAATATGTAAATGTGCATGAATGTGCAGGTGTGAATGTCCAGAATGAGTGCAAAGAGACAAATGTCCATAAGTGTGAATGTGCAAAAGGGTTTCGTCCTGTGTGGTGTACTGATTGAGAGACTGTATCGCCTGCGGGAAGAAGCTCCTCCACAGTCTCTCTGTATCGGCCCTCAGGGAGTGGAATCGTCCATTGCTGGGTGGCTGAGGTCCTTCAGCTAAGGTTTATTAAAACCTTCCAGGTTTTAATAATGTGTTGGACAGTTCTTAACCTGGTTCCAGTCCATTTAAATCTCCTTAGTTGTTTTCTTTGCTTCAGACAGAACAATATTTTGAAACTGTTTTTTTCTTTTTGGTCAGGCAGCGCATAAGCAAATCATTAACGTTTACTTCTCTTTCTCACTATCATTAACTGAATAGTCGGCAGGATGGCTAACATAATCTTTCTAGCTAAAGGTTTTATGTACAACATCATATTAAAATCATGATGAATTCAAGCCAACAAGCATATTTGGTTAAATTGCTTTGAAAAGAAGCGTAAACTATTTGAAAATCAAAGTTCATGATCAATTCAAGCCATCAAGCCAGTTTTGTTAAATCCCAAAACCCAATCAGCGACCTGAGATTAGGAAACCCTTTAAAAATCATATTTGCGGTGCAGTGGTGCATTAAGGGAAATGATAACATTGCTTGGGAAAACATTAAAGCCCTGATTTACTAAAAGTTCTAATTTGTGTGTAGTCTGAACAATTACGTGTGCAGTGAGTGAGTGTGGTACAGATTTCCCAGGAGTAACTGGATGGATGATGTCATGTGCAAAGGTGAAGAAAATACTTATACTTATACCCCATGAGGATCATTATTGTTTATACGTATTATTTAAATTTTTTTTATTATTATTATTGACAGTCCTGCTAATATTGGAAAATGTAAATTTTTTTTAACTCAAATTAAATGCAGTTTAAAGATGATGAAAAATCTTATAAATTGTTATGTCAGAATACACTATATATTAGAATGTAATCCCCCATTCTACTATGCTTAAAAAAATAAAATAAATACAGTTTTTATATATATATATATATAAAATAAAATAAAATATATATATTAAAAAAGTCACTGTACTTAAAATTTTTCCCCCTGTATACTGTATGTGTAAAGGCTTCTCCTACGCGTTCAATCCATCACCTCGCATCCTTCCTGCCTTCTCCTTCATTGCCACTTAATAATAAGCGGGTATAATTAGACTTAAAACTGTTTGGCTGTTTGACCTGCACTAATTAGAAAGTTTGCAGTCTTTGGCAGCGGAATTCATTGCCAGCATAATGACTCATAAAACGGTTCATTATGGCCGAGTCAGGGAACGTTCTCAATCTCAATAAACGGCCACGGAGGCCTGGCAGGCCGGTCTGAACAGGACGTGGAGACCGTCGGCCCATTTCGCCCTGCAAAATAGACCAGCAAATTTTACTCCAAGCTGTTAATATTGTGGGTGCAGCTCACCGTGTCTCCGTCCCAGTCCTCCTTTTTCTAGCTCTTGATACGCATGGATAAACCCCTGAATGGTTTTTGAGAGATCATGGCGAGGGAACAGGCTATAAAATTTTGCAAAAAAAAAAAAAATTCCATGGGGATAAAAAACAAAACAAAAAAACAATTCCTGGGTATTTTTTGGCAACATCTAAATATGTTTGTAGCTCCCCGTCATCTTTGTGATATTTCTTGTTTTACATTACCCTTTAATAGAAGCTGATTCATTGGGACATTTTAATCAGTATGAACAAATTAATTACTTAATCGCCACTAAGGTTGCAAAATTTGTATGTGCTTCTTACGCAACACAATAATAATCAGTAATTGATTGCTCCTCAATAATTAATTACAATCAGATGCACACTTTCCCCTCAGTTTAAGTGTTGTTTAAACAGTGCAAGCTGCACACTCCAGTATCCCATATGCTGATTTATTCAATCAACATAGAACACCATATATAAAATTTAAATATAGACACCTCAGTTTATCGAAAGCATTTTTTAACAGAACAGTGATCAGTTTTGTTACAGAGCGCTGCATCATCATAAAGACGCCGGAAGGGGACGTGGATTACAAACATGCCGATTCAATCCGGTGATCATGAAGGTAACCGTGGAGACCCGTCTACTCAAATAAGTTATTAGCAAGCATCACGTGAAAGCGCCTAGCTAGTAAGGATAGCTAAGCTCACATTAGATCAGTGGTTCTGGATCAGTCCTCTGCATGTTTTAGTGTTTCTCTGCTCTACCACACCCACACCCACTAATGTGCAGGGCAGTGGTGCTCCAAAACCACTGTGTTAGATTACAGGTGGGGTGTTCAGGTTACCACTACATGCAAAACAAACCTTATCTTAATATATTTTTAATCCGTTTTAACGGCAATTAATCGATTTGCCGATGATGATTAACATCTCTAATCGGCGCACATCTTTTATAAGATAAGTCATGGCGCTGCTGGGTTCCTGTGTCTTGAGTATCATGACTGTGTTTAGCTGCTAATGAGCAAAGTGATGGGGAATGGGAGGGGGTGAACTAGTTTTTTCTGATTGTACGCAACACTGTACACAACTGCCACCATAAAAGAACATTTCAACCTAGTAGCCTAGATTAAAAAAAGAAATACTTGCAAAAAAATGCAAATTCTTAAAGCCCTCTGTGTCTAATTTCATATGAGCCATTAACCGCTATTGTGGTGTGTGACATCACGAATGAATTCAAAGCTGAACACCGGCAGGAATTTTACTCTTTAGCCTCTAGTAAAAAGAGTAAAAGAAGAAGAAGAAGAAAAAAGCTCTATTAGACTCTGTATCCATGGTACGGCTTGTAAAACAAAGTGATATAAAGAGAGTAATGCCCCTTTTTAACGTTCTTCTTAGTGCAGCATTCTAATGCCCCTAGTAACCTGCATTACAACATGACAGGGGTCTCTCAGAGACACTCATGAGCTTATACTGGCATTAAGTGGTAAGAAAGTGGCACTTGTCAGCTGCCTACGCTGACCCCAGACATGACAACAGCAGTAAAAAGCTCTCTGGCTGGCGAGAGTTTCGGCACTTAGCCGTTTCTTTTTCAGTCTTGTCTACTGATCATATTGTCCAGTCTTCAATTTTACACAAAAGGAGCACTAAATGGACCTGAAAGTTTTAATACTCTTGTTAACCGAGCATGGCTGTGTGATTTAACTGAGATAACTGAAATTAATTCTGTGTAATAAGTTGACTATTAGCCATGAAATACTGTTGGAATTCAATATCACTGTATAGTGAAGGGAGCTCTATGCATTTGTTCGTCAGTACCATGGGTTTCCTGCATAAACTTAGTATGAAATAAGAATACAAGCAATGATGAGAGCATTCCTAAACACCTCCAGTTCTGGCCCCCCGGTTGTAATAAAAGATCTTCAACAACTATTTCCTCCAACTGCTTAAATTTTTTTTTTTATACACCAAATTCTGAAACTCTGAACTGCTAACTGAGATCTAGCCCTTTAAGAGGAGACTGACCTACATGAAAGTGACATTCTTTACGCCCTTCATAACCACAGAGCTTAAAAAGGTCTTACCCTCCCCATTTTCCTGGTCATTATTAATCCTCTTTCCTCAGACACACTCTATTGTTCCCGTGCAGTAATGTTTCCTTTCTTCACCTCTTCACCTATGGTGGTGGAGCTATAATTCCCATGAGGCTCAGCCGCCTGCTTCTGGCGGCAGTGTACTCACTCAGATGTACTTATTGATTAGCTACATGTACTCCCTGCACCTACAGCCTGAATGAATATAAACAATTCTGACCAATGCATAATCATGCAAAGTTTTATGTCTCCTTGTATTTCGCAGAAACCCATTAATTATGCAGTCTCATACATGATTGGATCATACAGAAGATATACACTGATCAGCCATAACTTTAAACCCATTAACATCGTAAGTGCCTACGTTTTGGGTTCCTCTTGTGCCACTGGAGTGTCTGGCACCAGTATGTTGGCAGCAGATGTGGGATGGGGGTTTTATGGGATGGACTTGTTTGTCTTGTCAGTCAGAGTTACAGTTCATTTCAAAGGTATAATAGGGGATGAGGTTAGGACTTTGTAGGATGTAGAAGTTTTTTTTCTTCGCCCAAACCCGCTACTATGGAGTTTGCTTTATGCACAGGGGCATTGTCATGCTGGAACTGGTTTGAGACCTTAAAGTGGAATTCTTTATGCTATTGCATTCAGAGACAATATTAACAATATAGATCCAGTGGGTACTCAATTAAAGACTGGGATATAAAGAATTTAGGGGCGGGGTCGGAGGCCATGGGTTGTTCGGTATATAATTAATTATCAGTGTTAATGATTTAATGTTATGGCTGAAGCAAACATAAGGTAATAATATTTGGATACTCAGATGTTTAGTGATATTAATATGTAGATACTACTTAGTGGTGTGTGTGTGTGTGTGTGTGTGTGCGTGTGCGTGTGCGTGTGCGTGTGTGTGTGCCAGCACTCACAGCCTTTATAGATGTCAGTTGGGATCTGGACAGCAGTGTAGGAGTAATTGACTTTGTTTTTGAAATTGGGGTCGTCCACAAACTCCAGCGAAATGGACTTCAGGATATCCAACTGGCTACCTTCATCGCTATCTTCAGACTGAAACACACAGAGACACCAAATTTTACACAAACATCAATAACGGGTTAATGTCCCGATAACCTCTCCAATCAAGCGCGCCTTCTTTTGATGGCCTCCTCGGCTTCCTTCTCCTTTCAAACCCGTAACACGGTGTAACAGGACATATCAAAGTGGGCGATAACCACCCAAAGTCTATTAGTGTGTGAAATGGCTATCGCTTTCACACTGAACTCCAGGACGCCATTATCCCAGTCAATAACAAACCGCAAAATCATTGCAACAACAGAGCACTGCTCCGCTCCTTTAAGCTGCCACAGATACCAGTAATTAGCATTTTAATTCATTTTCAGTTTCAAATCTGCATGGCCTGCTTCTGAAGCAACTTCCGTAATAGAGAATGTCGAGGCAGCACAAAAACTGACCAAATAATTGGATTTCAATAGCAAATCGTTTAACAAATGCCCTCAGCATACTGCATTACAAACAACCTGGGCCTCGTGTCCTGCAGAGCACACAGACTCTGGAATAGAGGAATAACATGTCGTCTTGCTGCAGTACATCCTCAGAACCGTCCCTTCAGAAATCCTTTGTGTAGTTAATGATGAAACTGTTGCGCATGTCCCATACAGCTCAAAAAATTAGAATATTGTGGAAGAGTTTTGATTAAATGTTACTCATATTCTATATTTATTACACGTAAAAGCAAAATATTTTAAGCCTTTTTTGTTTTAATTTCCATGGAATTTAATAACCTAGTATCTCAAAATATTCTAATATTTCCTAAGATCAATCATAAAAGTATTTACGATATAGAAATCTGAAAAGTATGTTCAATTTATGCACTCTGTACTTGGTCATGGCGTCTATAGCATGAATTACTGCGTCAACATTGTATTTCTTTCTCTTCAATTCGCCTCTGTAAACCAAAAAACMAAAAAATATATATTTTACGCATAATTTTTTTCTATAGTTTTTTTTATAGAACCACACTTAAAAAACCTCTCAGTGTATGATTGGTTTAGCTAACCTTACTCAAGTACATAGCTAGATGCTTTTCTCAAATAAATGAACTCACATCTTTTTTCGGTACCCTTGACAGATATTACAAGTATGAGAAATGAGCCAAGTTTAATATTACTAATACCGGATAAGAAAAGGACGTGGGGTTTCGAGAGAAACCACTGTGTGCCTGTCAATCATTTCAGATTAATACGGTGATGTGTCATAGCTGATATTTTTATAAAAAAGAAAAAAAAAAAGAAAAGAAAAAAAAAGAAAGGAACTTTTGAATGATTACTCCAAGCAGTGTTGTCTTGTGCATATGCATGGCAAGACATGAAACAAACTAAAGCTCCTGTTATGTTAAATAAAATGTATTTGATTCCAAAGTAGGATTTTTTTTTACAATTTAATGAAAATTATGGTACATAATTTTGGCATACAACATGCCATTTGGTAGAACTCGATAAGAAGTCATACAACCTGAAGATGTTTAGAACATTAGTATTGTGTATCTGGCATCAGGGGTACATACATATACCCTACATGAAACCTGACCATCCCATCTATGTATATGTGCTTACTCATCAGCCGATTTCAAAACCATGGGTATTAATTTGAACTGAATTCCTTCTTTGCTGTTATAATATCCTGCTCTTTTCTGGAAAGGCTTTCTACTAGATTTTGAAGCGTGGCTGTGGGGATTTGTGCTCATTCAGCCACAAGAGCATTAGCGAGGTCAGACATTGATTTTGGGCTGGAAAGCCTCGTTCACAGTCAGCGTTCCAGTTCATTTCAAAGGTATAAAAGGGGATGAGGTCAGGACTTTGTAGGATGTAGAAGTGCCCCCCCCCCCAAAACTACCATTATGGAGCTTGCTTTGTGCACAGGGGCATTGTCATGCTGGAACAGGTTTGAGACATTAAAGTGGAATTCTTTATGCTACTGCATGCAAAGACAATATAGATAATTGCGTCCTTTTAATTACTGTATGTCTCAGTTTGGGGGCTTAGAGAAAACCTGTGTATGGGTGTCCGGTGTCCACATACTTTTGGTCACACATATGAAAAAGGTGAAGTGTGTTCTGATTCCTTCTCTCTCAAGTGCTGTGTTTATTATGCATTAAAGGAAGTGAAAACATATTAAATGTAGAATAGACCAGGATGTGGTATACAAGCTGTATGGAGACAAAAAAAAAAAAGGTTTTGGCATTAATGTGATATTTTGCACTCGTTCTTGATAACTGAAATGCCTGAAAAAAGCATCTATATTCATACACTTCCCCTGAAATGGTTTATACATTCAGCTATTTCTCCTCAGTTTTCAGACGAACACAAAAGAACCTGGCAAGCATGCAATAACTCACTCTCACACACTCACACACACCATTTCTCTCTCAAAAAAAAAAACATACATCACTTGTGAGTCAATATGGGCTGCATATAAATAGTATAAATTAATAGACGCTCTATTATGTTTTCCTTTGACAGAATGCAGACTTCATCTGTGGAGAAACAGAATGCTGAATATTCTCCTGAATAAGCGACAAAACTGATCTCGTTAATAAATGACCTGCTAACCCTAATCCTTCTTTTTCACAAGTRTGTACAACACTTGCTCTCACTCTGAGGCTGAGAGAGATGCCCCGCACAGTGATTGAGAGGCATGGGTTAATTGCATTCGACACAGTAAAAACTGTTTGTTTTTCCCCCGAAAATCAAATTCAAACCTCCTGCCCAGTGCGAGAATTGATTTATGGCCTGTCTTTAATTGTCTATTAAAATGTAATTACAAACCGCTGTTCAGATGAACAGAGTGAGGGTTCCGTTGATTCCTTCTTGAATGTCAATGTGATAAACACACACACCAGAAAAGATTATATCAGTATACGTATACTTTCCCAATTCGAATCCAATTACACAGATTATAAAGAACTCATCTAGTGATTATATATTAAGATTTTATATTGGCTCGGATTCTCGGCCTATACGTAAGGCGCCCAGTGAATTTTGTGCTTTCACAGAAATATGACTTTCGAGCAAACAGAAGGCACGATTTTCACCTGCACTTAGCAGTTACTCAGACAGAACGTCTGCGCTTTACTGTTTCAGCAGGCTGAATCCACTTAGCCGCACTATCAACTCAGCCTTTTCTGCTCGCTCAGCTGTAAATCCCACCAATCAATATCGCTGAGCCACATTCAAACTGCCTCGATCTGCAGCGCATCACTCCTGTCTGAGGCAAAAGCCTTGACGCTGTCCATCACTCGGATGTTTACCCTGATTTAAACCCAAATGTTCTCTGAATAAGTTTTAACCAATGTATAACCATTTCACTGCAATGAACACGAACTGAAGAACTGATGTCAATTACTGATGCAGGACAAATTTTGCCATTTGTGGCTGTTTTGGAAACAATGAGGCTGATTGGCTTTAAAATGTCCTCTGCACTCGAGAAGACCGCATCAGCGTCCTCTATTTGTTTATTTTTCAGCCTGACTGTCATCCCGTCGAGAGCATTCGCCACCCCACCCCAACCCATCCCTTATTGTAGAGCCCAATCATAATTAACCAAGGCAGCTTCTAATTAGGAGCTAAAAATCCACACAGGGAAGACTGATTGGTTCATTTTCTCCAGCCATACACCACCTGTTTTGCTCGATTCATTACCCAATTTGTTAATTTTATCTCCTCGTTTTCCAGGTTTAATTAAAGGTTGCAGGGGCCAAGAATGACATTTTGAAGACTCTTTCAGTCCTGTCTTTATCTTTCAGGAGTCTACCTTAATCACAAGCATCGATTATGCGCTCTCCCCCCTGTTCCCTCTAAAAGATGTGTGA
This sequence comes from Clarias batrachus, assembly GCA_003987875.1. Classification (NCBI taxonomy): domain Eukaryota; kingdom Metazoa; phylum Chordata; class Actinopteri; order Siluriformes; family Clariidae; genus Clarias; species Clarias batrachus. The sequence goes on from QMIH01001007.1 coordinate 139,352, forward strand.
GCGGATGGAGGGTTTGGGACGAGGCTTTGCAGAAAGTTTTTTTATTGTCTTAACGGATTCGAGATTAGCGTTATAAACCGTTCTCAGGCGATATGATAGCATTACCAGAAGTGTCACCCTGCATAGGTTTGGGGATAACATTTAATGTTTGTTTATCCTTGACCCTAAACACACTGCAAATCTGTACAAGAGATAATTGCGGAGAAAGGAGACAGTGTTGTCTATCATGACCGACTTGCATCTAAGCTTTCAGAGATAGAGAGAGAGAGACTCATTTTAAATTACTTAAATACTCCTTAAATGATGTAAATGCTACTGTAAGCTGTAAGCAAGTTCAGGAGGTGCAAGGCGACAGTACTAACCATTACACCACCGTGCTGCCACGATTCAGATCATCCTATTATTACAAGATTGTTTCMTTTATTAAGGGAAAAAGCTGTCCAAACCTGCCTGCATGTAATGAAGTAATCCCCCTCCCCCTCTTTGCTAAATAATGAATGATGAACTGTGATTAAACACATTTTTTTAGAAAGCCGAGTTAAATTTCACTTGCCACACCCAGGCCTGATTACTGTCTAATCAAGAAATCACTTAAATAGAACCTGTTTGACAAAATGAAGCAAAAATCAACACATTATGCCGTGATCTACAGAAATTCAAGAACAGATAAGAAGTAATTGACATGCAACAGTTTGAAAAGGCTTACAAAGCCATTTCTAAGGCTTTGGGACTCCACCGAACCATTATCCACAAATGGAACAGTGGTGAACCTTCCCAGGAGTGGCCAGACTACTAAGATGTGTGTGTGTAATGAGTGTAGTATTAGTAAATGGTGGAGAAATTGATTTTCAGCAAGCACAAAAAGCATTGTACTGTGTGTTTAAACTGATCATTATTAACCCATGATCAATTATGGAATGGTTAAATGACTCCCATTATTAGAAAGTACTTTTGGACTTTTACTCAAGTACTAAGGTAAAGGGAGGACATCTACCTGTAATTTTACGTAAGAAACATTTTACCTACTGTAGGATATCACTATTCTTACTCAAGTACAGGATTTGTGTACATTTTCCTCCACTGACCAGATTTTATTTATATGGCTCAGCCCCTGACCTCACTAATGTTCTTGTGGCTGAATAAAGAACAAATCTTCACAGCTACAGTAAACTCTAATGTCTAGTGCACTGCCTTTCCAGAAGTGACCATGATATTGAAACAGCAAAATGGAGAAAATACATATTAATGCTCATGGTTGTGGAGTGGGATGTTTACTTTTGTTACTTTTTTAAAACTTGTTAAAACTAAGGCACCATGTCTTTGTACTGCACATTATTTCACCTTAGCATAATTTCTATAAGCTGTACTGGAGCGATAAAAATCATTCTTCCAGGTGATTTTTATACTCAGCTCATCAAGCCATTCACTGAGTTTTCATGTTTTCATTTCATTTGCTGTTAATGGTGGTTCAAATATTATGGTTTAATAAAACTGCCAGGTTGAACCCAATCATTCCAGGGTCTCCATGTACTTTAAATACAGAGTTTAGGACATATAATTCCCAGGGGTTATGAAGCAATCTTCCTTCAGTGAAGGTTTAAAAGTCACTATGACTCAGAAACACAAATTCATAAAGTCAAAGAGTGTCATCCAATTGTGTCAATAATATCACCTCTATAGTGTCTCCAAATAGTAGGCAAGATGTGTGCATTTAATCTTAACAGTTAAGTACAGATTTTCAGCAGGAGAAAAGGCGTGGCTCCATGGGACATCTGTAGTATACTGGGGTGTAAGACAAAGGCCTATTATCCTGTCACCAACAATTTTATACTGGTATAAAATGTGCGGTCCACGATCAYGCAGAAAAATTAATTAATCAATTAATTAATTATTTAAAATAGAAAATGAACAGAAGCTTTTAGAAATTTGCAAATATTTAAAATAAAGGATGTTTAATATCTTTACCTTAAAAATAAATTTTAAGATGTGGCACACTTTAAAAATGTAAGAAAATGTGTGATATCAATAATAGCTTTTTAAAAAAAGGTCAGATTTCCCTCATGCCTTTCATCTACTAAAGCATGTGAGCCATTCTATAATTTGTGGAACATTCCATCTCTGTGGATGATAAGTATATTTATTTGAAATATTTTCTTTAAAAATAGCATATTTTACCTATTAAGGAAAAGCATGCTATAATATCACACAAACATCATGTGCGTCCTGTGCTTCATTTAGCCTGAAAAATGACATTGCAACTGCTGTTAGAGTTAACAACAACTATTTTAAAWGTATTTTAGTCTAAAATCTGATTTACTAAATAGAATATCAAAAATACTGATATACTAAATAGATTTTCTCATTTAAAATATATTCATTTATTAACGGTCACAAAAGAGACAGAACTCTGTCCTGTAACTCAAATGGTTTGTCCCAATAATCTCATTCTTCTCTGTGGCTTTCAATTTAAACACACTGTGGTACATGTTCTTTCCCTTTTTAAATATTTTATCTAGAAATGGTCATTAATTGTCAACTATGTTACCCAGTAGTATACATAATTAGTCAGAAAAAACTGTTACTGTTTAAGCTTTCCAATTAGCAGATATGTTACACTGAAGGGATTTACTAATCCAGACCACTATTTATCCTGCTGAGAAAAGAATTTTTTGTTTGTACTTTTTTACTTATGTGAAATGWAACCAACATTATAGAATGACTCGTGTTCAGATGAAACGCTGATGGATTGGATCTAAAACAGATCATAAGGCTTTATGGAGTCCATGCCAGCTCATGTGCATGCTGTCATTAAAGCAGAAAAGGGAATGTACCAAATACTAAGAAAGTTCTTGTAAATACTTTAGAAATTCTGTTTTTTTACTCAGGTTTTGTCAGTAATGTAATTCTTAATGACAACTGTTGTATTAAATCTGAAAACAATGTGAAATAAAAGCAAATAAATAAATAAATAAATTAATTAATTAATTAATCGTATCAACAATTCAAATTAATGGCACTTGAGTCAAGTGTAGGTTATGGGACAATATTTGTCTAATAAAACTTATTATTATTCTCACTAATGTATTTATTTATTAAATATCGCACAATATCGTCACATGGTATTCTTGTCTCCGGAAAAGATGCTTGAAATTTTCCACGAACTGAATCTGTGTATTTATCGCCAGCTTTATAATGTACTTTATAAATAAAAAAAATTTAAAAACACATTCTTCAATGGTTAACATTTTTAAACACAAAAATATGCGGCAAGCAAAGAACTCCTCGGATACGCATTAACACACTACTACTAATACTACTCTACTACAACTACTATTGGAGCAATAAATAAAACAACTACTTTTACTGACTAATTTTCTGTGTTCCTTTAGATACACACACACACACACACACACACACACACACACACACACACACACACACACACACACACACATATATATATATATGATACATGTGACCTACAGTAAATACAGTACAGCACAGACTTGCCTGTTATGTGATTATTAGTGTATTTAAAAGCCTTAAGACATCTAATCTCAATCTTTTGGCGCAGCGGTGTACACAAAATTATTTCTAACATCTAGTGACTATGCCAAGTCCATATGGTGTTTGTTATACTGTTATACTGTCTGTGTGAATGCATCAAGCTCAAATCATCAGATGTATATGCGTTCAGACGAAGCGCTGAATCTTAATTTTCATTAGTTTAAAGGTTTGGTATTAATAAAAGGATTGCAATTAAACGTGATTAAAAGCAGAGGCTGATCCTGTTGTTGGCTTGATGTTGCCGAGCCATTAGTTATTTTTCTGTCACTTATTCTGATGGAATGGCCTCCAGAAAGCAGATGTTGGTGGTTTAGCATAAATAACATTGTGCTCTTGGGCCAGTGACAAACTCATCAATTACAGGTGAAGTCATCTTACCATCTGGATTTATAAAGATATCTGCTGTGGAGTTTTATACAGCAACAGGAAGAGATTCAAACATGCATAGAGTCTTTTCATTAAGCACTTTCAACGGGGCTTGTTACATATGCAGAATTCAGTATCAGTAAAGTCCAAAGAGCGCTCTCTGGACTGGGTATTTATTACAAGAAACAAAAAGGAGATGTTTGAATGTTTCGACACTCATATGAACAACAGATGCTGTTAGCTCAGGACAAATAATAATGGAAAGTCATACAGTAGCAAAACATGTTCTTACTACTATATAAGGTTATTAATGAAGCAGATACTAGTTTAAATATTAATGTGGTACAGCAAACACACTGGCCAGCACCTTTTTTTCCATAATTATATCTTTCGATTTTGAAGTAATGAGGACCAATTATATGTTCTCCTGCTGGTTTAAGACATACATACTATACTGTACACATGTCTCTATGAGGGTTTGCTTTAAAAAGAGGGATTTTGTACAACATGTTTGACTTGTATTGCCGAGGTATTCTCCACAGGCCAATTTAATTTATTTGGGGAAACATTTATGAGGTGTTGCAGAATTTGTGTTTTGCAGTTGGGCTTGAAGTCATACAAGTGCTAATCCCAGCATTTAGTCTCCAGTATTGCCTCAGCAATGTGTGAACGAGGTGTGAATAAGGCCTTGTTTATACAGTAGTTCTGCATCTGTACATTTGTCTGCCATCATAAACAGTATATGTACATATTTACCACTAAGGAGCAGAAAACRAAAACAAAATTAAATCCTTGCATTTCTTTGGGGAAGGAGTGAAAGAAAAAGCATGTTAATCTTAGGTTCTAAATCATTGATACTGTATATAACTGCATGTATGTTTTGGTGTTTTTTTTWAGATTTTCTCCACAAAGAAAGACAAGTTAAATACGAGGGTGAGTCAAAAATGATCTGCATTTTGGCCTTAAAATTTATATATTACCTCATAAAAAATGTTTTAGGCTGAGCTGCCAGCCACAAATGCACCGCTGTTTTAATTTCTTTATCAGAAGTGTATATTTGTCGTCTTAGGCTTTCAGGGGCCCAAACAGGTGAAAGTCCGATGAAGCAAGGTCAGGACTGTAGGGAGGATGCTTTAACACCTCAAAAACAGAGTTTTTGCAGAGAGACGACAGTGTGAGGATGTTTCCGTTCCATATTCTGCTGTTTACTCTCAGACTCGTAATGATGAATTCATGTCTCGTCACCAGTAATGATTCTTTCTGGTACACCCTCAGACCACAAAAAGATGAATCGCTGCATGCTGCTCTTCTATAGTGCAAATCACGAAGTSGGGCATCCTTTTTTGCTCACACAACTGATGTAACACATTTACACCCGCACCGCAGTGACTGGGGATAACTTCGGTTATGTTCATTTGCCCTTTAACTGGCAGTACCCTCTTGTTAACACTCCGCTTGTTTTCACAATAGACTGTATAAGACCTGGAAAAACCCTGTGACATCACCCATAGATTTGCTAAAGAGCCATTTTGAAACTTAACTGTTCAACCTCTTGTTGTCACCACCTTGACTCCTAAATCCTGGTTAATCCATAAATGAGCAAATGGGTAGAGTGAACAGTTTCTGAGTGTTGATTAGAACCTGCCTACTTACCTCAGTTACCACAAACTAGCGAGGTTAGCCTTAGCTTAGCTATAATGCTAAGGTGACTAATTTTAGCTTATGTGCTAACATTAATTTGGACTTGATTGATCATTTCTTGTGGTAAGTTAAACTACAATGATTTCAGTTAGCTAATTAGCTAAAATGATAGAAGTTTTGACACCTGCAATGCAGCTCTCACTCAGACTATTTGGGCGCAGACTTTTTGGCATGTGGTATAAATCAGAAAACTACTGTAGCTTTTGCACCAAGCTGCAAATGTTTCTTTCTCTGTAAAGTTTAACATGGGGTCTCCTCCTAGAGGTCATTCAAGAAAGTGCACATTTTGACACTCACCTTTTTTTTTTTCTTTCAAAACCAACTGGTTTTCAAAACCAGAGTTTGCCCTTTGCTATTCACTCTTTGAGGAAGACATGCTAATTCTGCTCTGTACACATGCTAATTCATGCAATTATTCAAACAGCTAATCCTGTGGCAGTGGTGCGGTGCATAAAATAACACAGATACAGGTCAAGGGCTTTAGTTAATCTTCACATCAAACATGACGTCTTAGTAACTTTGTCTGTGGCACTGATTTCGTTGCCAGACAGGCTGGTTTGAATATTTCAGAACGACCAGCCTTGTGTGAGCAGTTTTGTCAACAGTCCAAGCTGGTGGTGTAATGATGTGGGAAATAATTTCTTAGCAATTTCTTGGCCCCTTTATACCAATTAAGCATAATTTGGATGCCACAGCTTATCTGAGCACTGTCACTGACCATGTGCATCCTTTTATGGCCACAATTTCCCCATCTGATAATAGTGTCATAAAGCACCTTTGGGTGGCAGAATGAACTGACAATTTTGCATTACTGATTTCAAAATCTTAAAGTAAACTGAACTTTTTATTAGACCCTTTTAGAGAGAAATGTTCTTGGTTACTTTTGGAAAGGCTAGACCAGCAGTAAAAGTCTTTTTTTTCCCACACTACCTCAAGGGTCACATTCAGCTGCTTAAAAAATAAAGGTTGGACTTTAGCTCATCGGTTGCCAGATGTGGCCGTAAGCGACTGCTGCCGCGGCTTATAGAACGAGGCTAAAATCAGATTTAGTCACCAAACAGGCTTATCACTGGCTTGTTAAGATTCTTTAATAAACTTACCTGAATAACCTAGATTCTAACTGAATAACCTCGTCTAAGAAATGTCAATGTGGAGGCAGACCAACTCAGGCAGCAGGATTCATTCATACACTAATGTGGTGAGCAGGATCATTGAGAGTTTCATATCTTCGAGTTTTCAGTTATTTGTGGTAATGKATTGCAGGAGGTCTCCCTGCTTTAGCGCTGATTGACCCTGGAGCTGCATTTCATTTTTCAAGCCCAGACATTAGCCCACTATTTTGAGTTTCATCTGGCTTCCACCATATCTGCTGCAGCTAATTAGACATTGTTTCCTGGACAGACTCTTATAGGATATGCCATTATTTTTTTCTGCTGAGAGCCAATCGGACCAGGAACCTTTAAAGACAGCTGTAAAAACCTAATAGTAAGGCAAATGCACTTTCCTCACACCTATACAAGTTCAAGTTCAAGTTCAAGCAGTTGTGTCAACAGTCAAAAAAGCTGGTGGTTTAATGATGTGGGAAATAATTTCTTAGCAATTTCTTGGCCACTTCATACCAATTGAGCATAATTTGGATGCCACAGCTTATCTGAGTACTGTCACTGACCATGTACATCCTTTTATGGATACAATTTCCCCATCTGATAATAGTGTGATAAAGCACCTTTGGGTGCAGAGTCTACACATCTATATAATAATTCTGTTGATGGTTAATAGGTCCAGACCTGATCCCTTATTCTTAGTTCAGTGTAAAGGTACATAAGGCTACATTTGGTCTGCATGAACTCTCTGGCAGCTGCAGGTTGGTTTATGAATATGAAAAGGGGAGGCAGTCAGCCGTGTTTTGATTACAGGAAACTTAATAACGGCACCATGACATACTCCTATGCTCCTCTATTAAATTCCTCCATCACTGCGCATCATATTTTCCAGCTGTGTGATTGTGTCTGTCACATAAAAAAACAGCAATCATCCAGCATTACAATGGCAAAGAAAGCCAACATATAACTCAAGCACATCTCCAGGCTCGAAGCAACATGTGAGGCATCAATCTCAGAATACCTCAAGATGCTTTTGGGAAAATCCAACATCTGTCCATTCATTCTCATTAGACCAGCTTATTATGGAACAAAAGGACTGGAGGGATGGAAAGTACAGGCTTTATACAGACAGCTGAAAGAGTGAACAGACTACTAGAACTGTGGTTAGAGGGAAGGACAGACTGAAAAAGCATTACAGAAACAAAGGAATGAAAAGAAATAGAGTGGACCTCATACTGGGAATGAGAAGGGAACCTTATTTTTGTCCAAATTAAAACCAGTGACCAGCGAAACTCTGAGTTTTAATTATTTGTGTGTCCTTGACTAGAATTTGCTAGTAGTTCTTATTCTACTCGTTAGTTGGGACGATAAACTTAAAAAAAAAAAAAAAAGATATGCATTTTCAGTAAATAGATTTATCAAAAAAAATCTATTTTAATAGCTATTAGCTATTATACGTGCTTCAATTATACATAAATTAGACTGGGTTTAATCTTGTTTTTTTTTACTCAATGTCAGCTTGGCATCACTGTCTGACGGCAGGTCATAATGAAAATGATATTTTAGGGTTATGAATATATAAAAAATGTGGAATCATATTTGAGAGCAAACACATGAATATGACACAGATTATTATACAACAGTAAATTCAGGCCGAGCAATTTGATTGGACAACAGGTATTCCACGAGTGGTGATAAGGGACGTTTAACTACTGTATATGTTTCACTCCGTGTCCCAGGTCTTCTACAACAACTGTCTGTCACCAGCATGCTGAGGAAAGAGCAACTACCTGCCAAAAACACACAGCAATTCTAAAAGTCTGGACAGGGTCCTTCTGATTGCCGTACACACACTTGTAACCAATCTCTGAATACAAAGAGCTTGGCCTGCATAAATATTGAATTAAAATTTCCACTTGAAGTATGATCCATAGTGTTGGGAATGCTTTTTTGATTTTCATATTCATAATGTGTGAATTTTTTGATCAGGGTAAAAGTGTAAATGCTTTTATGCTTTCTTTTTTCTATTTTTTTAAAACCATCAAGCTATTTATTATTCGACACTAGGGGAAAAAGCAGGGACTTAAAAACATTACTGGTGCCTTGAACAAAAAAGACACTTTAATAAACCTCATTAAAGAAAGTGTCTGGCTTGAAGATGTGTGAGTGCTTTTAGAAGGTAGAAATGCATCAATGCTATCCTGCTTGTATATTTTCCCCTGAAATTTAAGAGATTCCCTTAAAGTAAGCAAAAGCTGGTGTGTGCATGTGCATGTGTGTGTGTTCATAGTGCACTTTTGGGTGAGAGAGTTAACTTTGTGCCCTACAGCCCTATGTTTCTCAGGCCAGTAGGGGACAAGACATGGGTCAAAAGGGTGTGTCAGRGGATGTCCCCTTGGCCTCCTTAATGATGAGTGATGTGCTCCAATTAGGGATGCTGACAGCCCCTACAGTAGCCAGCCATTAATCACAGGCCTGTCCTGTTTGGGGGGGGTGAATCGCTGTTTGATTTATGATTCCTCTGTCACTCCCCTTTGCCTGCCTTTACCACTTTCTCTCTCACCTTCAGTCATGTCCTGCATTTTGTGGTTGGCTGAGTTCTGAAATCAGTGCCTTTCTTGCCAATGATAAATCAATCAGCACTGGCTGTATTGGAAGAAAGGGGCCATGACCTTTCATGTACAGAAAAGAAACGCCATCACTAAGTAACTGCACCAGTACCGCATCATGCCAGCTCATGACCTTTCACYTCCTCACCGACAGAGGTCACACTCAACTGACTAACAGAGTGAAAAATGAAAGTTATTTCCAAAGTACTTATTAGTTCATGAATATATAAAGCTAAAACATTCATGGCATCTTTGTGAAGTCTTGACAAGCTTCAGTTCAAATTCCAAAATGTGCAGTTTCTTAAATGTCCACTGGGGGCTGGCTCTGAAAGTGAGTCAACCCTCAAAGAGTTAAATGTGAAAATGTCTTACTTAACCACATAATTTAACGTTTATTATACCTGGTACAAAAAAAAGAAAAGAAAAAGAAAATAAACGGCTTTGGTCTTCGTAGCTAGATTTCCCATTCATGACACGGGTATAAGGGGTGGATTTTTATTTAACTCATCAGTTATGCTCTGCATCACTTGACCAGTGGGTTCATTGTTGTCTAATTTATCACAAGGCGTGCGGGAGTTGAAATGGGACAATGTGTAGAGTTCGAAAATACAAAAAAAAAAGTTACGATATAAATTTACATTAGCCACCTTAGCATTTTAGCTAAGATAATGATAAGTAAGCTAACTTGTGGTAACTGAGGTAAATAGGTTTGTTCCAACCAACAAGCCAGGATCATGCTCTCRGGATCTGTTCTCGGTTACTCCTTACGCCTCCTTGCTAAAATAAATTGTCATCGTCTAAGTATTAGTCCATATAATCTGGCAAGGTCTTGCCACTTATACTGTTGGTTGAGTTCAGTTTTCTTTTATAGCACAACGATTGCACCACAGACTGCCATTAAACCAATTAGAGATATGTTGCAGTATTGGAGTTTTCAATATGTAAGAGGAAAAACATTACTATAATATAAGGGTTCCAACTGCAGTTTCTTTACATTCCGTGACTTTACTTATTTTGCATAATAATGATGAAAAACATTAAGCAAACACAAAATAGAAATGTCACTTACGTAATCGGACTCAGCCTTGGCATCGTAGTACTCTATTGCGCTCGCCTGGAGACAGATAAAGAAGAGAGAACATACAGTGAACATCCAAATTAGAGAACAATGTATAAATGAACACTTGAATTTTTCAGAAATAATGTAATCTTCATTGCTCAACATTGGAATGTATTTTTGTTGAGGCCTCTATGGTCCCTAGTTGGACTACAGAGGTTCCTAGTCGGATGGATGGATGAATGGAAAGATGCAATATTATATATTCTAGAAATATTCTATTTGGAAAAAACTTCTCTTGCTCTGGCTGAAAGGGTCATCCCCCTTGGCCTTGATCTGGACAACGTGCTGCCGGAGAGTTTCAGTTACTTTAGAAGAGCTCAATATYTTGCAAAGTCAGTGAAAATTATGCTAATTAGTCAGATAACTAATGAAATTAGCACCCGGCGCCAGATTAACACCAATAACTGGGAGGTGTCTAAAATAGTGTTATCTAATTTATCCAGTGTTTATCTAATTTATCTAATGTTTTCAAAATCTCATTGAAGTTTTTTTTATTCTGTGCTTCAAAATATATGTAACTAATGAAATATGCTTAAAAAATTGCCAAATCCCCCGGACAGCCCTGACCTCGCTCCAACTCACAWGTTTGGGATATTAAAAGAGTTCCTGGGAGGCCAGCATTTCAGACATGGCTCTGTTGTACTGTACTGATAAAATTTTCTACCTTGATAGAATCCAAGCTCTAGCATACGTGTATCTCTGGGATGAGTGCATTAGTGTATCAGGAGTTTATATAGAGAAATTCAAATCAAAATTCCTGGTTTCACTTGGACGCCACATGTGTTATGATGATAATGACGACGATGATGATGATGATTATGATGATTATTGTTGTCATACAAATGTCTGGTACAAATGTCTGTTTTCCACACACAAACACTWCCCATGCTTGCTGCTGGAAAATCACTGTAATGAAATAATAACCTTGTCCTTAGGCCACACGTAGGAGACAAAAATGTCAATCTGTCTTTTATGATGTCTGTCAGATGGTGTGATTATAAGACATTCATTATTGTTAAACAGATTAGAGGTCAGACCATAGACAGGAAGCTCTGCAAAATGCTTGAGGTTAAAGACGAATGTAAAAGCTTTGTGATATTACTGCAGTTGCATCATGGATGACATTTTTGTTGTTTATTTTACTCGATATTAAATAACGCCAATTAGCTTCTGCTAACAGAAACAGATAAACATCTTTTTTTTTTTTGCCCCTGATAATACTCTCTCGCATTACTATTACGTGTGAGTAAAACCACAATGTCAATGGCCTGAAAATGAAACCGTGCCAGATGTTGAGTTCATCTTAAAATAAAAGAGAGTGAGAAAGATTATGGACTGCTCCAGAAAACCCCAACATTCTGTCCTGCCTCTGAAATGTCCTTGACATTAATTTTGCAGTAATTAGTACAAAATGTCCAAGCGTGTTCAAAAGTGAAATGAATTTCTTTTTCTGTTTTTTTTTTTTTTTAAATCTCCCTGACTCCAGAGTGCCATTTTGGCATCAGATGCTTGTGTTCGAAATCTGATCTCTAAATATAGCCTGCGACTGCCATGCTACTTAACTCTACTGAGACGAGGAATGTGTATTGTGTAATGAAGTTTAAACAGAGGTTGAGAGCAGCATATCCATCTCATCTAATGCCACTACAGTCACACACTGAGACTCCCTGCTGTCTGATCTCTGCAGGCAGCCTGTATTTCTTCTCCTCTTGCCTCCTCTCTCTTTCTCTCTTCTCCACTCATGTCTTCTTCATGTCCCCGAAGAACAAATACGACAAGCTCTCAAGGGCAATGGAGCGCAGGATGCCTAAGTGTGGAATCTGAGTGTCATTTCGTTTATTATGTCTGAACCCCACTCTCTTTCATTCTTCCCATCTCTCCCTCTCTCTCTCTCTCTCTTTCTTTCTATCTCTATATCTTTCTCACCCCGTCTCCCTCTTTCTCTTTTCACTTTGGCCAGGCTCCAGCTCCTCTTCGAGCTGCCAAGGCTAACACAGCAAGTCCCAGTTGCTGCGATGACAGACGACACTGAGATTATCGTAATGGCTGAATGAACACTCAGCAATCTGCAACTCTCGCGAATCTATCGTCTATCGACTTATCCGCGCGCGCACACACAAACACACATGGAGCGTGCCTAGATACGGAAAGGCAGTCTATGTCCTGTTTCACAATTTTTTCAAATCTCATTAGCTAAATGGATGAGAGAGAGAGAGAGAGAGAGAGAGAGACAACAAGAAAGTCTCAGGAAAATAGATGTAGACAGTCACTAAAAGAGACAGAGAGGAAAATGACTGACATGAAGGGTATTGAAACATGAAATAAACACAAGCTGTAAGATGTTTTGTGTGTGAGATAAAGAGCGATTGAGAGTTAGTTGGGAGAGCATGAGAGAGTTTGCTATTAATAGCACTTGTCTGGCAGCAGAATGCTGCTTGAGAGGGCATTGGCCTGTAGTGTGTGTCTGTATGTGTGTGTGTGTGTGTATGTGTGTTCTGCCTTTGGTCCTCTGGGTAAAAGCATTATGCTGACTATGGTCTTAGACACAGCAAGTCATCGTGCTTATCCTGAGCTCTCATATAAGATTACACAGTCAACACACTACAACACCACAGCATTTCAGTGTAGCATACAGTATATCTGCTCTTCTGTGTGTCTATTTTGGAGCTGTGACACCATGACCACTCTCACTACAGTAACTCTCTCAGACACCCTGACTGCTCCGACTCACTCTCTCAAACCCTTAGACCACTCCCACTCACTCTCACACACAACCTGACCACTCCCACTGACTCACTCTTACAGGCACCCTCTCACCCTCTCACTAGACATKTGGCCAATCCCACATACTCTCTCAGACACCCTGACCACTTTTACTCAATCTCTCAGGCAACCTGACCACTCCCACACTGTAAAAAATAAATTGTAAATTTTACGGCAGCTGTGGTTGCCAGAAGTTTACCATAAAAAAAAGCTAGCAACATTTTTGGTTGTACAGGATTACACTCATTATACTGTATATTCCTATGGATTTTAATTGTTTCTTTTTTTTTCGAGCCTGGCCAGAAATTGAACCCATACACTGGTGGTGCAAAGAGACGGTGCTAACCACTACACTACTGTGTTTGCTGTGCAACTGTTGTCGGATTGGAATCCGTAAAATGACTGCAATTCCGTACAACCTAAAAACATTGCTACCTTATTTTTTACGTTAAACTTCTGGCAACCACAGCTGCCGTATTTTTACCGTAAAATTTACGCTTTATTTTTTTTACAGTGCAATAACRTATTTTTTACGGTAAAATTCTGGCAACCACAGCTGCCAGTTTTTTACCGTAAAATTTGCATTTATTTTTTACAGTGCACTCACTCTCTCAAACACCCAGACCACTCCCACTGACTCACTCTTACAGACACCCTAACAACTCTCAATTAATCTTAAACATGCTGACCACTCCCACTTACTCTTTCAGATGACCTGACCACTCCCACTCAATCTCTCAGACAACCTGACCACTCCTACTGACTCACTTTTAAAGACACCTTGACCACTGACATTCACTCTTACAGACACCCTGACCACTCTCACTCACTCTTACAGATGACCTGGCCACTCTTACTCACTCTCTCAGACACCCTGACCACTCCCACTGACTCTCTCAGACACCCTGACCACTCCCACTGACACTCTCAGACACCCTGACCACTCCCACTGACTCTCTCAGACACCCTGACCACTCCCACTGGCTCTCTCTTATAGGCACCCTAACCACTCTCACTCACCTTTACAGACGCTCTGACCACCAACACTCACAAGATGCACTGGATGATGTACAGTATGCTGTACCCTCAATTTTGTGAACTCATATACCAGTCTGATATGTTTTATCTCATTATCACTCCAAAGACATGTTCTATATTTCTCATATAAAGATACTGTATGCCTATCCTCGTGCTATCCTCGCACTAATTTGTTGTGATGCCTTGGGTCCATCCACCCAGCTCTCCTTTTTTAATTCAGGACATTTTGACATTTAAATGGCAAATGGTCTCGGAGTAATCTATGGAGACAGCTTTGACTTTGCATCCATATCTCAGCCAGACACACATTAATTAATTTATAATTATATGACACACACTCCCCATGTGTCCTGATCTGATCTGATCTGTCTGTAGGTCCTCAACAAAGGGATTGAGTTTAACTAGCTGTCCCAGTTGGTCCTGTTTTAGTTCAGGCTTTTTTCGTGACTTTGTAAGTGAGCCGCAGTGAAGCCTACAGTACATGCAGTTTAATACCTTTGCTTCTGTGCCAGACCGCATGGATTTGAAATGAAGCAATCAAGGTCTGAATGAAGTGTACAAATTCAGCTTAACAAAAACATTGCATTTACCGTTATGAAATTAAAGCCATACTGTATATTTACAAAGTCCCTCCATTTCTTTAGTCTCAAAAGTAATTAAAGCGACTAACATAATTATAAATGTAAGGTTTACTTTTAAAACTTTTGCTTAGTTGTCAATAACTGCCTGAGGTCTGAAATCCATAAACATCACCAAATGCTGAGTTTCTTCCCTTGAGCGGCTTTGCCAGCTCTTTAGATACATATTTGTCTTTTGCTGCTAAATACATATCTGTATTTGTCTTTCTGTTTTTAGGTAAGTCTTCAGTAAGTGAAAAGCATGCTCAACCGAACTGACATCAGGTAACGGACTTGGGCATTTGAGAACATTCCACTTGCTTGCCTTACGAAACTCCTGGGTTGTTTTCTGTACTGTTAAGCACCATCCTATAAGTTTTGCAGCATTTGACTAAACTTGAACAGAAAGTGTTGAGAATTCCTTCTGCTATCCATAATCACACAATCTATAATCATATCAGAGGTGGAACAGAATCACTAGAAGTCATACGTGCCCATGCATCCACAATGTTTCATAGATAATGTGATATACTTTGCATCATGAGTCCTGCTTTTCCTTCTCCACACGCTTCTTTTTCTCACTATTATGATACAAGTTAATCTTGGTTTTTGTATATATTCTTCCAAAAATGAGAAGGCTTGTTTTTTATATGCTTTTTCAAAGTCTAATCTGGACTTTCTAGTCTTGAGTTGTACAGTACCAGTTATTTGCACCTTGAGGTAAACCTTATGTATTTACATTCATGAAGGCATCACTTTTTCCCATGATTGGTGGGTTTCCTCCCACAGGCCAAATGACATGCAGATTAGGGCTAAATGGTGTTGGCTATATTGAGTGAGTGCGTGTGTGCATGCTTGTGCCCTGCAATGGATTGGCACACTGTACAGGCTGTACCCTGCCACGTGCCCCGAGTACCCTGGGATAGGCTCCGAGCTTGCCGCGATCCTGAACAGGATAAGCGGTATAGAGAATGAGAGAGTGTAATGAGGAAGCAGGTTACACCTAGCCATGAAATTGCTCATCAGTCAATTGTCCAATTCCTGTTGAGTGTGGAAAAAATGTTCATGCAATGTTTTTTTCAGTTCGTGCAACTTAAACTGAAAATGTACACGTATATCATATCTTCATTGCTATGTTTTATTGTAGTGTACAGAATTGTATCCCTCTCCAAATGATTCTGGATCGGAATGTATGTGAGGCAAAAGATTTGACATTAATTACAGAGGTTAAACTAGATTTCGGTGAAGGGACTGCCGGTATTAGTATGCATGTCAATGGATAGAATGCCAAGGATAGAATGAAAGAAGTGTGTTAGTTTTACATGACTTTTTTTGCAGCATTTACAGTATGGGCTAACATGTTCAGCATTTGGCAGAAGTTATTTGCTCTTAAAGGTCACACTATGGACCACTTCAAGCTCCAAGCTTAAGTCTAGATATCAAACACAGCTCGGTGACATTTTGTGAGCACATAAAAACAAACTCTATTATTGCGAAACACTCAAGCATAATATTCAGCTTTACAAGCTCGTTCTGCTGTAAAACGATGCGTAAAACGTCATCAAACGCATAGTAACGGCACAGCGTGTTTTTGTTTTATTTGAGATCCACAATGGAAACAGGAATTGAATCCGCTGAATTTTCCCCAAATTGTAGGCATCTTACATGTATCTTAATCATCGAATAAATTATTTCATTTCATTTATCCGATCGCGTCGCCAGACCTCGCCGATTTGGTTCAGCACTCCATTTTTCAGACATTCTCCAGGCACTCGGACTCCGGAGATCTCCATCACAGAGTGTACAATGGCCCTCTAATGGAAACCGACTTCCTATCAAACACAATCGCACATTTCATTTGCTGCTCTTCATTAGGCCATAGGCTGGCCAGAGAGTGGGACTGAATGAAACAAAAAAGAAGAGATAACAGAGACACATGGCATCTACTCAGCCCCTACACACCACTGTCCTTGATCCATCGTCCACTTATAGCAGAGTTCACGATCAACCTGAGACAAACCGCGTCCATCTTTTAGACAGAATGGTACTTTCGGGCTAAATGCAAATCGTTTAACACAAATTGCTGAAAAGTCTGACAAGCCCATTTAAAGTTATGTGCAAAATTACATTCCAAGCTGAAAGATTCACTAGGTGAGCCTTGCGTAATTGCACTGTTTTAATAATCTTTATATTGCTAGAGTATTTAGAGAAACTAGATGTGGCGTCTGCAATCGTTTGTCTTTTAAGAAGAACTGAATAGTGAGCAGCAGAGAATTGCCATAAAGCGTCATTTATTAAAGCTTTCACAGTGTGCTTTGTGTCATGAAAAGTGATGGTGCTGAAACTAGGGCTGCAGCTGCTTGCGGGGCTGCGAGTCACACAAGGGTCAACACCAGAGCTGGTGAAAAAAAAAAAGAAAGAAAAAAAGATCAAATTCCCGGATGATCTAGGAAAAAGCCGTAAGCCCCTATGAAATAAGGAGAGGTGGGCATACTGGGCTAGACACAGGAGAGGAGGTGAGCATGCTGGGTAATGAGGTTATAGAACAGAAACATGCCTGTTGTCCTAGTGCTCCTAAGGTTGGACATGCATTGAGGGACAGGCCCGCTTTATCGAGTGAAGTATGGTTAGAGTCAAGAGATTGAAGCTGATCACTCAGGTGAAGAGGAAGGAACCGAGGCAAATACAATGACCTACTGTCCATCCTTTAAAACACTACATGGAAACTACAGGAACACTTTAACAAAGCAAGCTTAAAGGGTTAAAACCTGTGGAATCGAACAGGAACTTATCCTTCTTAGATCATGTTGTCAGACAGATTGTATATGAATCATTTGTAATACTCACTGAAAGCCTTGCACTAAAGTGCAGCAATTTTTTTCCCCCACTGACTTCAACATCATCACTGTGTGATTCATGGGAAGGATAAAAAAAAATCTCTGAAAAAAGACAAGCAGATAATCTTGCAGGGGTGAGCGCTCAGTATCCCGTGTACCTGCACGTCATGTCTCAAATACACACGACCTCCCTTCTGGGACGAGGTTTCATTTCTTGTTTAGCTCGACCTCCRTTAATGAGGACGTGTGAGCTTTGCTGAACTCGACCACGTAGTCCTCTATAACTGACTAGCATCTAGATCTGATCTGACCCTTGTTTGTTTTTGTTTTTTTTCATACATCACCCTTCATACATCCAAATGCAGTACCATTGAAATGATGATAAAGAATCCAGTTTGTCTTTCTCAGTTATTCCAATGGCTTTAGCTAGATTCTACTTGAACCTTTACACACGAGGTCCAACAAGGGCCCAACATCCGGGTGGAGCCAAGCACCGTCCCGATCAGTAATCCAGAGCCTTAACACACTGAGCTACCCCTGCCTTTATTCAGTCATGACTATATACTGAACGCCTAGCAAATGAGAAATCGCACAATAATTTTCTACAAGTTGGTTTAACAGCATTTTACATAAATAGGTCAGGGTGGCATGGTGGCGTAGAGTTTAGCACTGTGGCCTCACACCTCCAGGGTCAAGAGTTTGATTCCTGCCTCAGGCCAGTGTGTGTGGAGATTGCATGTTCTCCCTGTGCTTGGTGTGTACTCCAGTTTCCTCTCACAGTCCAAAGACATGCAGATTAGGCTAATTGACCTTTCCAAATTTCCCATATTGTGTGTGTGCCCTGTGATGGATTGCCACCCTGTCCGGGGTGTACCATAAATCTCCAGGCCCCTGCAACCCTGTACACAGGATAAGCGTTATAGAAGAACAGGAATAAATAGCTCATTGCATGAGCTTATTTTTTTCATAGCTAAACCTGCAAATGATCTGGTTTATTTTCTATATTTATTTTATATTATTAGAAGGCGGTACAGAAAGAATTGCAAAAGTGAGCATAACTTTTTTACTACCTGACACATCATTCAAATTCAAAGGTGGGTAGTAATGAGTTACATTTACTCCTTCACATTTACTTAAGTAACTATTTGAAAAACAATAACTTCTATGAGTAGTTTTACAGCACCATGCTCTTTACTTTTACTTAAAAGAGTAGATTTGTGATGAAGAATCGCTACTCTTACTCCGCTACATTCGGCTACACTCGACTTTTTTTCCTTTTCTAACCATTTATTCGACACTTTAGATATATTCTTTGTGTTTGATTAACAATTGTTCACACATTGCTATAGTCACTCATTCATAGTGTGARTCTTGCTGGTTACCCCTTCTTTAAACTTCTTCATCCATCCGTGCAAACTGCCCTTGTGAGTGGTGTCAAAGAGGATTCCAGAATTGGGTTCAACGATGGTGCAAATGCATGGTTTGTCATGGAGACGATGTTGAGTAGTATCTTTGTATAAAGCAAGTGTTGCTTAACTAACATGTGCAATTAGTGGCTCAGTGGGTTAAGGCTCTGAGTTATTGATCAGAGGGGTAGCGGTTTGCACCCCAGCTCAGCCAGGTTGCCATTGTTGAGCCCCTGAGCAAGGCCCTTAACCTCCAGAGGCGCTGCATCTTTGCTGCGCTCTGACACCTGTCCTGATTTACAGTCGTTATGCTGGGAGATGCGATAAAAAAAATTCACTGTGCATTTATTTATATGTGGCAAATAAAAGCTTAACTAACTTATGGCGGTTAATAAAAACAAATTATAAAAAGGTTATGCCCAAATTGGCATTACATTCRGTACAGCCCTCGTATTTATAATAGTGAACAGGAAGTAATACATAACAAAAGCACTCTAAAACTTCAGATAATTGTTGGTTTATAACAGCAGCTGTTAGTCTGATGAAGCAATTCTTAACAACAACAACAACAACAACAACAAAAGTCGATGTTAGCGAAACATGAAATTTCTCATTATTTCTACTGGAGGAAAGATTATTCTTTTATTTCTTTGAAGAAAATAATTAAATGAAAATACTTCACTCAGCTGAGAGAACATCCATTTTTTCCCTTAAATCGTTTTGTTCCTTATTTCTAAAACACCTGTTTTGACTGGGACACGAGAAACAAGTTAAAAGTCACAGACAATGCCTGATCATCACCTAAGACCAATTTAATTAAAAGGAAAAAAAAAAACAACAACTTCAAAATACATTTCTAATAGATCATAAATGAAATTTACAGCATCCACATCCTGTGTTCTACAGAGCTGCCTTAAAGTCTACTAAAGCAACCTGTAGTAAAGCCTGTCTCTTCATGGATTCCAGACCCTCCGGAACAGACAGCATGATGGGAGCCCGMGGGTGCGGCTTGCTCATCAGCAGGCATTCCTAATACCAGAGCCTTGAAACRATTACAGAGCACTTGAGCGACATGCAGATGTTCATTTGAATGCAGATAAGCTGCTACATGACTAGATTAAAAGGCTAAAATAGGCAGCGCGAATTCCAAGGTGAGGAGCAGCATTCGCGGCGTGTGTTCTTGCGCAATCAAGGAGCAAACACACACACATGCATACGTCTCACTGCCTTATGCATGTTCAGACTAATCCTGTAGAATAAAAAAAGCGTATAAGAATGCGGATTGGAAACAAATCAAATTATAGCTTGTATTAGTAATAATAATAGAAATAATATGTAAGAAGCACATGCATATACAAGGGGCGTTCAGGTCAAACCGGGACTTCGGATCAAATTTCTTGCGAACGATGGTATAAAGCTGATTGACACTGACAGAAGACTCCAAGCACAGAACGGTAATGAGAGTCCACATTAAAACAACTTAATAGTACAAACATTTAAAAAAAAATTTTAAAAAAAAGGATGTACGTCTGTGATTCATCCCAGACTTTCTATGAACATTGAGCGAGTGGAACATCTGATCATTGAAAATTTGTCACTAATTTGTGGAAAAGACTCATCTATCTGTGGAAACTGTACATGCAATTATTCACAAACCCTCAGGGGCCCTCACATGAGATTTTGCTGCATAGCTCATACACACTTGCAGGAATACACACGAAACTCTGTACACATTTAGAGCTCATTGAGCCGAACAACTTTTGCACTGCATGTCATGGAATCAACTCAACAGGAAGTCAGTTATTTTGGGTTGTTTGCAAAAACGCACCTGATGGATTTTGATATACTCCTCCTAGGGAATTTATATGATCTACAAACCGGGCCGATGTGATCTAAAGACACTGAGGATGCAAAATCGTAGAGGGATTTTTAATATCTCAAACAGGTCAGCCACGATAATGTCTAAAATTTATGCAGAAAAGTGGTTAATAACTTTCTGTGTGGCATTATATTGAGGAACATTACATTGAATGACACCTTCAGTGACATCACATTGAGAAACGTCAAATTTTTTTTTCTACCCACGGAAACATCACAAATACACACGTTACAAATGTTAACACACTCACACAGACACACACAAACACACACTCATACACACATACGGCGCAGGGTTCTTGGGCCCACCCATCGTTGCTAGCAACTATACTTATTGATTATTATTATTATTATTATTATTATTATAGTCCTGACCTCACTCCAAGCCATTTCCACATGTTTGGGACACTAAAGGAGTTCCTGGGAGACCAGCAATTCAGACGTAAAAACAGGCAGTCCAATCATGGCTGAGAAAACGTTCTACCTTGATGGTGTTCAAGCTCTAATGAATGCTGGGATACGTGCATTAGTGTAGCAGGGGCTTATACATATCTCATACCATCCTTCATATATTCAATGTGTTTGCGACTAAAAAGACTTCCTCATTTGCCTGTGGATCATGAGTTCTATACACAGGAGTCCAGGAGAGCGAATATGGCCGTACTTTCAGGGTGGGAGGGATGGCAAACTCCAACCCCTCTGATGCATGCTGGTTGAGACTTAATTAGGCAGAAAACAGTTCTAATATCCTGCTATCTTAGTATCCAGTGCTTTCCTTCCATGTTTCTCTTTTTCCTTTGGGTTTCCAGTCACTCTAGTGTTTTCGCTAACCCATTACTTTCTGCCTGTAATTATTTTCTTTACAACTCTGTCCAGATTGTATTAAAAGATGCTTAASTTCGATCACTTGTTTCTTTCCTCATCTCTCTATCTGTTCTTCTTTCCCTTGCGGCCCTTTAAGGGAGAGCTTGTCCAGCCGCCCCCTCTTCAGACCTGACCTAAGAGTGGCCAATCAACAATCAGCGCCGGCGAGCGAGAGAAACATGTTATTTGCGAACCCGTAATCATTCCCGTCGCAAAGTCGCTCTAAATCGCCACTAGCGTTTTAGGAGGCCAGTGTTGGCCAAGGACGCGTGATAGAAAGAGACAAAGAGAAACAAGCACAAGTACCTCCATACACACGGAGTACACACAGATCAGTGATATATTACCCATATACACAACTAGGTTCGGAAAAAGATGAACTGTAAAGCCCATCAGGACTAGGGAGCCGCGTTGTGCTAGACTGTGGAAGGCAGAAGTAGGAATCAAGATTAGCTGTAAATATGCCAACATACTAAGGTCAACGGACTGTCCTGTCCACGGATATATATGTGTAAAACGGTAACTGTAGAGTGGAATATAATTGTTTGAATATGTGTGTTTCCCCAACCAGTATGAGAGAGCAATACAACACACTCTCTTCACACCACATGCTTTACAACCATTGCAAATTTTTGGTCAAATACACACACACACACACACACACACACACACACGCACACACACACACACACACACACGCACACACACACAGTCCTTCATGGGGGTTTTGGTGTGTGATGAGATGGGCTGCTGTCCTCTGGAGCGTGGCTGCGTGGATTTGGTGGAATATTGATCTCGCCCCTAGCCTCGGTAAAGGGATCGATGGTGCAGTTTTACACACGAGAGAGCACCGGCACTTTGCAGAAACCAAGTTTCTTTCAGCATGGCTCCAGCCCAGGGGACCGTGGCAATACACGGGCTTAGAGAAGCTCACAAACCCACAATGCCTGTGGGTCTGATTTAGAAGAGTATGTTATAGGTCACTTTGCTTTCTTGTCTCATTGTGTTATTTTACTGCTGAGGCTGTTTTTCACTGCGCTGCTGCATTTACAATCTGATTTGTGGTTTCATTTTTCACTTGGCCAAAAAGTGCAATAAAAAAAAAAAAAGAAGTTCTGTCATGTATTCAGCAAAGTTTTCTGGTTTCATACCCCGCTTATACACATACTCAAGCTGAGTTTTAAGGTTTCTATTCAGGTTGTTAAAAAACCAATCCCTTATGTAAAAAATCTGGCAACCTAAAAGGCATAAAACTAAGTTGCCAGGTTTTTTTTTCAGACATTAGTTGTTCCTAAAGTATTCTCACATAAAGCCTTTAAACAGGGCAAAAGAAGGGCAAAACTTAACAAATACAAATTAAAAAAAGGCTCGATGATACACACTATATGCCTGTGGACACCCATGTGGATCTGACACAATCACACAGAATGTCTTCGTATACTGTAGCAATAATTCAATTCAATTCAATTTTATTTGTATATCGCTTTTAACAATTGACACTGTCGCAAAGCAGCTCTACACTATTAAAAGAATTATTGAAGTTTGTATGAAATGTGAACTTGTATGAATCAAAATGATAAGATTGTCACTGATGGGCAACCCGAGGACGACTGCGACAGTGGCAAGGAAGAAACCTTGTGAGGAACCAGACTCAACAGGGAACCCATCCTCATTTGGGTGATAACGGATAACAGGGATTGATCTGCAGTGATACTGTGTTTTAGAATAACAATACGTTTTCCCTCCACTGGAACTAAGATGCTCAAACCTGTTCCAGCACGACAGCACCCCAGTGAACAAAGCCAGCTCCATATACAGTAGACGTGGTCCGCCGAAATTGGAGTAAAGGATCTCGAGAGGTCTACACAGAACCCTGACCTCCACCCCCCCTGACACCTTATGGATGAAGTAGACTGCTTCCAGTGTGCCAGGTTYTCTTACCAAACATCAGTACCTGACCAGACTAATGCTCTTGAGAATGCTGAATTAGCACAAATCCCTCCTGCCTCACTCCAAAATGTAGAGCAAAGTCCTCTCACTGAAATATGAGGTTATTATAACAGAAAAATAGGGACTAAATCTAGACTGAAAATGTGACTCAAAAAACACATAAAATTGGAGACTTGTACGAGGGTGAGTCAAAAATGATCTGCACCSTGATTATATTAAAACTTGTGTTGGCCRCACGCGTCTTATCAGCTCTTTCCGTTCAAGGCCACTGTCTCCCCAGTCACTGCTGCGCAGGTGTGAACGTGTTACATCAGYTCATTTGTAACAGTGGTTCGCGCAAAAATGGATGYCTCACTTGGGCAGTGATTTGTTTGTTTTGTAGTCYGAGGGTGTACCTGGACCCGAAATAACTCACGGAAGAGCATAAACCGAGGCGTTTATATTTCTGCAAAGAAAATTTGGATCAAAACTCTAARKGAGGTGAAAGAAGAAGAGAATCATTACTGGTGACAAGGATTCATCTCTACAAGCCTAAGAGTAAACAGCAGTGTGGAACAAAAACATCCTCAATCGCCAACCAAGAAAAAGTTCCCTTATAGTTTTCTGTGATTTTCCCGGGCCAGTACTGGAACAYTGTCAGGAAAAAGATTCAACAATCAACAGTGAGAGTGTTACAGTGAGATGCTTATTRAACTTTGGATTAACSGCTGAGTAAYGTGATGCAAGTCCGCATACGTCTGCCCACACTGTCGTCACCCACTTGCAATTTATATACGATTTATATATAGTTGTTTTTTGTGATCTGAGGAGACTAAACAACTCACTGAAGAGCGTAGAGGGAAGCGTGTGGATACTCTGCAAACACAATTTGGACCTTTCTAAGGAAAGTGAATCATTACTGGGGATGGGACATGGATTCATGACTACGAGCCSGGCAGTGTATGGAACGGAAACATCCTCAATCGCAGACCAAGAAAAGTTCAACCATCAGTTGGAAAATGTATACGTACAATCTTCTGGGATCCTCAAGGGCCAGTACTGGAACATTATCAGGAAAAAGGTTCAACAATCGACAGTGCTCGTTACAGTGCGATGCTGATTGAAAAGCCGAAGCCTAAACTTCAGATTAAACGCAGGGGACTGCTATCCAAAMCAATGACAATGCACGTCTGCGCACTTCTGCCCACAGTGAGGCATTCTCCCTATAGTCCTGATCTCGCTTCACCGCTTTAACCTGTTTGRACTCCTGAAMGCAGCCCTACGAGGATGAAGATTCACTTCTGATGATTTGAAGACAGAGGTGCACATGTGGCTCGCAGCTCATCAAAAAAAACATTTTTATGTGGAAATATGAAAGCTTGTTAACCGTTGAACAAAGTGCATTGAAAAGCAAGATGACTATGCCAAAAATGATTTAACTGTCTTTTCTAAAAGTTAATTAAAATAAATTAATAACATTAATTCTCATCCAAGATAAAACAAAGTACAAGGGCAAAACAGAGAAATGTGTTGATACTGGTGTTTCAGCAAGTCACTGGTAACTTCACACAAAATATTTTCTGGATATTGAGAGTGGGGGGGGGGATTTGTAACCCCCGAAAATAATCAAAACTGGCCAATAAAACACTCCAAATATCATAATTTAAAWGTACTATTTTAAAATGTGATAAAATRGTTGTTTTTCTCAATGCTACTGGGAAGCGAAAAATAACGTACACACACCCCGCTGCCACAAGCAATAGCAAGCACGTACAGTATACTCAATTTTACGATGTTGGGTTCTCAACAGGAAACAGAGAAAAATCTCTTCAGGAGGTATGCTGTTTACAAATTTACTAATACTGGAATAGGAAATACATACAAATTTGTTGCTTTTATACAAAGTGAATTATTTTACAATAGATGGATGGATGGATGGATAAATAGGTAATGGGGGGGTTAGGCGGGGCTCATTTGGGCTCMTTGTCCTCTGACACCCCCTACATGGGTGGGGAACTCGGCCCCCCATTCATGCTCAGCCTGAAGCATGAATGTGTGCGTTATATATTGTGTTTAAATCACACTGCGAGGCACCGAATTTTAGCTGAACTGCCACCATGCAAGAGAAGTTCAGTTAGTTTAAGAACCAAATCTCGTGGACACAACTGGGTTGCTCTGTAACCTCCGCCTCAAGCACATAACTGTCTGAGCACAGCTTAGGACTGTAGTTCCAAACGACTACACATGAGCACTATTTCAGTATTATCTCCACACTCAGTCTCCTCGCTCTTCTTATATGCCATGCATTTAGATTTAGCACAAGTGTTTATTTCGAGCGTATCTTCTGCGGAGGTCTCCCACACGAGGAGTTTTCTGAAGATTCTGTTAAGACTCAGCAAGTGAAAAGGAAAAGTGTGTTGATGAGAGGGGAAAAAAAAACGAGAAAAAAGAGACATACAGTAGGTGAACCCTTGAGGAGAGACACTTTAGCAAATTACAGCTAGTGCTGCAATCAGGAAGCTGAAATTACCAAACCTGACGGGTCACCAAGGCAACTGCTGGAGGCAGCCGGCAAAGCAGGTGTGTGTGTGTGTGTGTGTGTCAGTGTGTGCACGAGAATGTGTGCATATGTCTGTCTGTGCATGTGTGTATATCACAGGTGGTGAGTTTCTTGATATTTTAGTCAGTTCCTACTTGTGAGTTACTTTCCTTGTTTTTTTTTTCTCAGACAACATCACTGCTGATCTGGTACGACAGCTGCTCCGCACACAAACTTTCTTTTTTAATGCACAAGAAGCCTGTCATTACCTATTCATGCTAAAATCACAGCCTCTCTGTGCACTACTAGGACAACGCTAAGACTGTCCGTGTATCACCTAGACGACTCTGCTGCAGGTCCAGCTGAAATCCCGAAGATGCTAATCAGTAATCGCTGTTCTGATTTTAACCTGAAACTCGTAGGCTCGTAATTTAGGACAGATTAATTAAATCAACAAAAGAGGAACACACTCACATACAAACATGCACTTTAAATGCAAGACACGGATCAGCCTGAAAAAAGGCCTCCCCCCCCTTAGTAGTGCCTGAATGGTTTCCCTTCAAGATTTTTTTTCTTTCAGCCTGTTGAGGGACAAGTACAGAGGGCATCCCTTTTTTCCTTCCTTTGTAGAGCCAATTATCTCAAACAAAAAGCTTTATTACGCACAGTGAGTGGTACTGAGTTGCTCTGGGCAACAGCTCTATTGCTACATGCTGCAGTTCCTCCACCAACCACTTGGGTTTGAAATGCAGACGTTTGATGATGATGATGATGGCAACTTTAGCTAACGGATGTATACCGTCTATAAGACGCAGCATGCGTGAAAGCCGCCTAACGGTTGTRGATCTTTGACCATCGTGTATTTTCTGATGTAGAATACAAATACGGTGTGTGAGCTTTGTACCTGTGATCATGCGTTGAGAAAAAAACAGAGTACTATGTGGATGTACGGCATGTGTTATCAAGCACAAGGGCTCTCTTGCAATAATGTAGACTATTGCATGCACATATACACACGTGCTTGACTTATGATGAAAGGTTTGATTGATTAGAGAATGATGATTGCAGTAAATGGCCTGGAAGATGGTTCCTTCTCCCATCACCTCTCTCTCTCTCTCTCTCTCTCCATCTGTAGAGTGCCTCTCGTCTTTCCCCTAATGGCACAGCTATTAGTGCTAATGCATTTCAAACATACAGCAGCTGCCACGATCGGATGGAAAGCTCATGTCCTCCCTCTCCCGTTCCATCCCTTTCTTTCTCGCCCCGATCCTTTGCTTCACTCTCGCCTTCTAACATGTCTAATAAAACAGGCTTGGGTAAAGAACTTACTCTACCACAGTTACATGTCTGTGCTCTTATTTGCAGTCTGAGACCAAACTAATGCTAATACTTAAAAGACTATGCATCTTCGACCTTATGAGTCAAAAGTTTGAACACACTCTAATTCCTGGTAACTCAATTAAATTAAATTAAGTTCTCAGCAGCAAAGGTAAGTTTTGGTCTTGCTTTGTTGGATGTTCTTCATGGGAGCCAGTTTCATCACTGTGCTTGATGCGTTTTGCAAAAGCAAGGCATAGACTCCACAAGTCTTCTGAAGGTATGCAGTGGTATCTGGCACAACGAAATTACTAGCAGATGCTTTAAGTCCCGTAAGTTGTGAAATGAGGTCTCCAAGGATGACCTTTTTACGCCCAGCACATTTCACAATTGCTGAATCAGACTGAGACGTGGTAGGCTCGTTGTGATGTTCCATAAACGTAACTGAAAAATGTTTGCCGTGTGGCAGGGTCATCATCAGATTAGAGACCGCTGCCATCATGGAATATCGCTGCCATAAATACAACATGGTCTGCAGGGATGTTTAGGTAGGTGGTACTTGTTAAGGTAACATTCGCATGAATAGCAGGACTCAAGGTTTTCCAGCAGAACACTACTGTATGTAGGGCATTACACTGCATTTGTCAGCTCAGTTTGTCTCTTCCTTCTTTAAACAAAACACACAACCAAAATGTAAATGCAAATCATGATTCACTAGGACCGCTCCCTTCCATTGGTTTATGTGCCCATTATGCGCAGGCCTTACTCCTCATTTGCAACACTGAATCTTGGTCACCCTGATCCTGTCGCTGGTTCTCTGGTCCTCCTTCATTGGACAACTTTTGGTAAGTACTAACCAATGCAAACACCCCGCCATACTGTACCTGCTGTATTGGAGTTGCTTTGAGTCAGCCATCACAGTTTAGCCCTCGTCAACCTTTACACTGGTCCATTTTTTTTCTTTTTTCCAACATATCAACTTTAAGAACTGACTATTTCCTTGTTGCCACACCATGACAGATGCCCTTGTAATGAGACAATTCATTTTATTCACTTCACCTATCATTGGTTTAAATGTTWTGGCTGATAGGTGTATCCCTCCATCCATTCATCAATCCATCCATGTCCAAGTCTTAACCTCTGAAAAAGGCGACTGAGTTCAGGGTGAAGAAACTCTGATATTAATATTTTTATGTGCTGTTTGTTCATTTGTCTGGAATATGAGCTCACGGGAAGCAGTGGCATGGGAGTGAAAAAGCAGTGCTTTTAGCATGTCTGGGTAAAATGGATTTGAAACACTATTAGTTTATTTAGTGGTCAGTTGCAGTCAGAGGTTCATCAACTTATTAATAGTCATGCTGCCATAATTCTTTTCATTTGGAGTCGCATGCTACTGTATGTGATGTATGATTATGTTACTCACGCTGACTGAAGATTTCGAAATACATTGTACAGTGTACAGTTACTGAAAGCCTTGCTCATGTGTAAATGGCCTCTGAATTGAATTGTGACTGCTTTTAGTCATTTTGTATAAAACAAATTATTTACATAATATCCAAGATGCAGTTTCAAGACGCTAAAAGAGACCAGATGATAGATCTGTACTGCTTTGAGAAACAGTACATATTTCGTCATGCCCTATTTAATAACATCTGACGAACTTAAGCGAATGAGAGAATATTAATACATTGACTTGCAGTGAGACATGATTATTAGCTAGAAGTCACATAGAAGATTAACACCAAGCCTCTTGCATTAATCAACAGGAAAACAGGTCACAAACCAAATCTGACGGAGCAGTGAGCACAAATGACCTTGAGATATAAGACGCAATAAACCACTTTGATGTCCATTTCACACGCTGTTGCGTTCAGATGGATTTAAACGGGCCTCGGCTCCACTTCCACTGGTGAGATTACTGCGAGCACGGCGAGTCCTCAACACAACAGCCCACTATAATGGCCGACTGGCACATTCGTTACGATGGCTGGACTYATAAGAGCGGCTAGGATATGCAGCCGTGAAGAAACTCTTAAGAGGCAAAATCAAATCTGCAATCATAACAAGTCACAGGTAGTGCTAAAACTGGGATTGTTGTTGAGAGCTTCACGACTTTGCATTTAATAGCCCTTAGAAATAACACGCTGTATAGAAATGTATACATTTAGTAAAACTAAGGGTAGTTTAAGGAGTATGTTTTTTACCTAATCACAAAGCAGAAGCGTTGTGTAACGCTTATAGTATAACAAACTATAACAAGACAATTTTTATAGGCCACACCAACAAAAAAAAAACATCCACTGCAGACRTATGAAAGTTTTAGTAACTCTGATTAAATATATAAATATCAGGTATACATAATAATGTGCAAAAGGCAGCMTATTGTCTGCAGTATAAATGTTGTTATGCCTGCATATCATGCACAAACCCATTCACTATTTCCCACCATACAGTACCTTAAGAATTAAAACATAAATAAAAATATTTTCGTGCTTATAGAAAGAAGCAAGTGTGACAAGTTACCAGACGAACTCATATTCTCCAGCATGCACAGTAAAACCTAACAGCTGTTTTACTTAATAAAATGGTTCACATCTGGATCTAACACTATTGGCTTTCAAGCAAAAGGTTATCATACCGAATATTGACTGTGTTTATTTTATTACTCCTGAGTGTTCTTTATAAAAGTTTCATTTTATGTAGAGATGTTTTTGAAAGCATCTCTGCTTAAGGCTTTTTTTTGATTATGCCGTTTTGGGCCTAAGACTTTTAGACAGTACTGTAAGTATTAACATCTGCAATGGTTTACTGAGTGTGCTRGATAATATGAGTTTTTTCTTGTAACTTTGTTACAATTGCTCCTTTCTATTTTCCTGCATWAYCCAGGAGCCTACGTTGTGTTTTTGAYTCCATCTGAAAACTGGTCTGTCATGTACATTAATATGTTGCTTTATTCTCTTGTTGGTTATTTCAGTTTGAATATAGTGAATGGTTTTGTACACAATAATGCAGACATTATATACATATATAACAGCATTTGTATTACAGATAATACGGTGCCAAAGACGTTTGCACAGTACAGTACATGCACATATATCCATATTCATATTTTATACTCATATTACTCATAGCGTATAAACATTCATTTCACAAGATTTAAAGCCTGACGTTTTCCTCATTGCACGCAAACACAAGAGAGCCCAGGAACAAATATCCGAACATACTCGATTCTTAGGAATGCAAAATTTCTCGCTTTAATGCTGTGCGTTTGTATCCAGCTCACTAAGAGGGCCGAATGTACCCAGTTCCACATGCTAAAAGGTGCTTGTGAGCCCTGAAGACAATTGGGCTTTAGCCCACAGGAATGCCAGGACATCTGACCCTCAGAAGAGTTTTTTCAGACATGGCGATAAGGTGTGTATCTTTATAGAGACAGTAATGAACTGCGGAGCCTGGAGCTGTGAGCCACCATGCCACCTTCACCCTAGATTTGTGTTCAGCATTAATCAAATCAGACACTGGATGACTCAAAGCAACAGCTTAGGTAAATATCTAACTTGGACAGTTAGGTTTATGTTGCTCTAACCACTGGCTGTAAAAAATCACCTTTTTAAATTTTTTTCATTTACAAGTGGTAGATTGACACAATCTAATTCAGACGAGTGCATTAATGTTACTAATTCATATAGTCTGCGCCGATTTGTTATGACTCAGCTATAAGAGAGGTGATATACAACGTTAACATACAATATTTTCTTTACATTCTCCATAATGGGCGATGTTAATCAGGGTGTAGCAGTGGCACTGATACACAGTGTTCTCCAAAAGTACTGGAACGGAAAGTCTAATTCTTAATTTTTCTTTTTTTTGCTGTATGAACACATATGGGTTTCAACAGATACATGTAAGATGACTGAATACAATTTCATCAATATAAATAAAAGAAAGGTTTTGTCTGTACATTGGTCACAACTTAAAAGATATCTTTACGTTTCACATATTGGAGGTCTGTTCGTCTGTCTGGTTAGCACTGTTGCCGTGCACCTCCAGGGTCCGGGTTCATTTCCCGACCAGGCTCGATTCCCGTCTCTGTGTGCATGGAGTTTGCATGTTCCTCCTGTGCTTGGTGGGTTTCCTCCGGGTACTCCGGTTTCCTCCCACAGTCCAAAGACATGTAGGTTAGGTTAATTGATGTTTCCAAATTGCCCATAGTGTGTGTGTGTGTGTGTGTGTGTGTGTGTGTGAGTCCTGCGATGGATTGCCATCCAGACCAGGGTGTATCCGGCCTTGTGCCCTAAGCCTCCTGGGATAGACTCCAGGCTCCCCGCGACCCTGAATACAGAATAAAGCGGTATAGACGATGATTGAGAGTGAGTGTTTGTCTGCCTCTCTATCATCTGTCATCTGTTTGTATGTCCAGCCAGATGTCACTGCATCACGGAAAATGGGCTGGACAGAGTGGAACAAAATTTTGGCTGTCCGTATGTATTTGCCTGAAGCTAAACCTGCACCATAAATGAAATCAAAATGTTGAGTAGAAGTGAAGTTATGAGCAGACATGTGCCAGATTATACCACAGCATCTAGAATTCTTTGCAGATTTAGTGCTTTTTTCCCCTTGAAGTGTATGTGTCTATGTAAATGCGTCTCTCAACAGGGCCAATTGACGCAACATTTTACCTTGTATAGACAGATTATGCACATCACACATACCTACAAGCACCTACAAGCCGGCAAAATCCTTAAGAAACGAAAACAAAAGCATGACGCAGCAAAAAAAGAAAAGCAGACTACATACAGTATGAAAAATGAAGCCTCAAAGATAAATCGACTGATAAATGTATGTTAATTCTTAAATTCTCCTGCCCGGTTTGTTTTGTATGTTATAAAACCGTGGCGCTCTAATAACAAACAGTAATGTGAAGCACCACTATGAGAAGAAACACGGGTCGTTAGAGCAAACATCCGCAGCAGTCCGAGGTGAGGGTGTGGTCCATCCGAACAGGGAGCACATTGTTATGTGTTGAAATACGCCCGCCCCAACACCAGCACGGACTACCCCACTGAATAACTGCTATAAAAATGTCTATTAAAACTTTACTTTATCTTGTAAACCTGGCTGGACAGAATTTATTTAAATCTTTGCAGTATGTACTGAGATATCTGGCTGAAGTTTAACCTGCACCATCAGTGAAATCTAAATGTCGAGTAAAAGCGATGTTATGAACAGTGCCAGATTTAATAATCTACTTTATAATCAGCTACAATTGTTCTAATTAATCAGAAATATTAGACATTGGACATATGACCGACAGGGGTTTCTTGGGGGTGATGGTGGTGATGGATGGGACTGTTAGTCTCTGTGAAAACTGATGCATGAGTGTGGAATTTTTCTTTTTTTTTTTCATATGTACTTGTTTCTAATATTCAGATGAAAAAACATGCAGAGCTGTGTTAACTGTGCTCGCTACAGCGCAAGGAGAGGTGTTTATGTACACAGCACACATACGTACATATATACAGTATATGTGCACACTCATTTTTTTTACTGTTCAATAGTATTACAAAAATGATTTCGCTTTCCACCCTTACATCTATGTCTTTTTCTCCCAGTCTCTATTCTTCCCTCCAAATGCTTTAACATGCTTTTCACTCTGGGTCCCTAATGTGCCCAAAAAGCATGGAGGCCTAATCTAATTACAGTGTCAGTCAGCAGTCTTCAGCCAAATACAAAAAACAAAAACATAAAAAACAGGGAACATTTGCCAAACAAGAGAGAGAGAGAGAGAGAGAGAGAGAGAGAGTCAGAATCAACAAGACCACTCGTCCTCTCTAAAGGACATGTCTCATCCCCCCCTCTCATGTGAAGGTTCTGAAATGGTTCGGGCCTCCACGGTGCTTCATTACCTGGGCTAATTATAAAAGCAAATGAAATCAGCCCTGTGATACATTATTAATGCCCGCACCCCCATTAGGTCTCATTTGCAGTGTTTGCAACAATATGACATTTTCAAACTGTTTTCATGGCTGATTAGAAATGAGGAGGGCTGATAACACGCTGGAGAAGGAAAGACAGGGAGGTGGGGAAAGAGCGGGAAAAAAACTCGAAAGAGAGGAGAGMGAGCGAGGAAGAAAGAAACGTGAAGAGAAATAAAAAGAAAGGAAGGTATGCATTTGGGGTATTTGCACGCGACATACAATGAGTACTTTACCTGTGTAATCTGAGACGCCATTTTAATTTACAGRATGCACAGAAGCAAGTGTTTTAACTGCGTGCAACGTCTGCGTGTGTGGTGCATGCAGGCGATGCTATAAAACATGCATTTAGTTGCAGAGCTCTAAGCGAGGAGTGTGTGGCGTGATAGGCAGCTCTCTCCCTGCCTCCCTGTGAGTGCAGTGGCTAAGCAGCCATGAACAGAAATGGGCTCTCTCAGTGAGGAGGCTTCATAATTATTAGCTTTAGAGTCTTTTCTCAAATATCCCTCGGGAGGCATGGGGTTAAAATTCCATTTGTAGGAAGTGTAGCATAACAGCAAGCATGGTCTCCCTGGAGACAGACGGCAGAGTGTGTGTGGTGCCAGTGTTTTTGTAAAGGATATTTCGAGTACGTAGCTGTGAATAAGGACCAGAATATACAATAATGAATGTTTGTATGAGTGCAAAACGGCTCTTGGATGTTCAGCCGCTGCACAAAAAAAGACAGCAACTGACAGGAAATCACTCATCAAACGGTCGGTGTCAGTGCTTCATTTTCTAGGCCAGAGATATTCGAACTGTGAGGCGTGCCCCAGGGGTATGGGCGATGGGATGAGGTGGGACAATAAATATTTAAAAGACTATCAGGTGTGCCAATTTTAACATATTCTGCATTTAAGCTCCACGGTTGACGACAGGTTGACTTTTGCGCACGTCTTTTGTTCTCTCCGTCAGTAACCGAAGCCCCGCTGTTTCCCCCATTTCATACGTAATAATTAATAACATACATAAGTAATGTTTTGGATTTGGATTATATTAAGTTTATGTGTTTATCTTTTGACTTTTGCTTACAGGCCTCTTGTCGATGCGCTTGTCCTTACATTATGGCAGTGTCAAGTACCTAGCTCTGTAAATTAAAATACTGCATTATTTATGTTTTTTAGACATAAATCACATATTTTGGTAAATACCCACCATCTATGAGGATTGCAAGCCCAAGAACCAGTGTGCAGAGGTGGAAAGTTACGAATTATATTTACTCGCGTTACTGTAATTGAGTATGTTTTTTGTGTACTTCTACTTTTTAAAGTAGTTTTTAAAATCTGTAATTTAACTGTTACAGATGTATATTTTGTTTGAAGTATTGTACTTCACGACATTTGAAATCATATTCGCTACTGAGTAAAAAATAAATGAATGAAAATGAAAAATAATAAAAAATAATGCAACGGGGAAGGAAAAAAATTGATGATTGATTGCTGGGCGGAGAGAACAAACACGCTAAATTGACAAGAACGAAATGCCATCACATTCTTATGAAGAAAACATCTGGCTATATTTAAGCGACCACTTTGATTTTCAAGCACAAGAAAGGCAACAGCTTTATAATGCAAAGGTGCTCCTTCAATTAAAAACAACCAGTCTGAGATTTATATCCGCTTGTCTTTTTTGAACTACACTAGAATCCCCCATTCCACCCTCGCTGTTAAAAAAAAGTAACTCTTTTACTCTATGTAAATGTTTTATGAGCTACTTTTTACTTTTACTTGAGTAGCTTTTTATAATGGTAACTTTACTTGTACTTCAGGAAAATTTCACTGAAGTAACAGTACTTGTACTTGAGTTCAAAAGTTTATTACTCTTTTCACCTCTGCCAGTGTGTGTTAGTAACCTTCTATATAATACTTCTATATAATACTTCTATATAATATATATCATCTATAATATACACTGCCTGGTCAATAGAACTGTCACATTTAAGAAGGGCCAAATTATGACCCTGCTTTTATGCAAAGAAAACAACTAAGGAAATTGATATACAGTACACACAAGTGCAACAAGAAGTGACAGGATTGGGAATTAGCAGTTGTGTGAACATAAGAAAACGGTTTGTTAGTGTGCACTGATGAGGCCAGATTGACCCTATTGTAGTGCGATGGGTGCGCCACGGTGGGAAGGAAAGCCACTGGAGGCAGTGTTATGATCTACAGTTGCTTTAGTTGGTCAGGTCTAGACTCAGCAATGTACTGTGGCAATAACATGAAGTCAGCTGATGACTGAATGTTCTGTATGACCAGGTTATCACATATGGATTATTTCTTCCATGATGACACAGGTATATTCCAAGCTGTAAACTGTGAAAGAATGGGAGCATGAGGAATTAAGCATGATTTGGCAATGCCATAGTCAAAGCTATAGGCAAAAAATTTAAATTCTGGGACCTTTGGCCAGACAGTGTATTTAATATAGTTATATGTACAGTAGGTGTGTTCATCCCTCCTTTTTGTTCACTGTGCCTCAATGATGGATCCTAACAAAATATGGGGCTTTATCACTATCACAGTCTTGCACTAATTCATAGGACGCAGGTACATGAATCCATATTACTGTATGATTACGTGACATTATTGGAAAGCAATCAATAAAGGCACACTTACTGAAATGTTGTCCCTCCAGGGGTGCAATGTCTGGATCAGCTCTGCCTCTCTGGCAAGTCTCTATAGAACATAAAAGGTTAAAAGATCAAAGGTTATATTCGACTGTATTGAAATTGCAGGTCAAAGGTTATATTTGATGGTAATGAAAATGCATTTTTTTGCTAGCAGGCAAATGCAAAAAAAAAAAAAAAAACAGAAGCCAGGTCTACAGTTCTGAAATACAAAAGCAAAACCCTTTATATATATATATATATATTAAAAAAAAAAAGAAATAACTGTATGTGGGAACTCTAGTGTGTAATTGAGAATTTCAAAGTGATTAAATAGTCAACACATTGCTAAAAGACTAATAAACAATAGCATAATGTTATCCTTGGCACACAGCTAATAACTAGTTCCTGACAGATTATTTGCTAAACTAATTGTTTCCTGGACAGGCACAGAGCTCAGAGATATGTGCATGAGATAGTAGTGTTTAAGAAGCCCGGATCACTGAGCGCACCCTGGCAAGACTCCGCAAAGCAAAGGCAGCAATTTATAACCGCTGGTAATTGTTCTGTTTATGTTTCAGTATAAAAATTAATCATTAATATATCGTTTGCAAATGTGACATCTTGCTTCTTAAATAGCTCTCCTAGTGAGATGTCCTTTCTAATGGCATATCGTGGAGATATGAAAATATCACATCACGACAAATCATGAATCATGGGCATCTTTTCACTTACTGGCTCACTAACGTAAAACAAAGCAATGCCACGTGAATAATGCATGACGTGTTTGCACACCGTACACCGAGACTTGTTTCATACAGGTCAATTATGCATGTAAACACAACAGTGATAGAAAATCACAAATTATTCTTCTGTGCTAATTCTGTTATATGTAATACATCCACAGCGCATTACTAACAACATAATACATTAGTAGTGTAATGCGATAAAATGCATGCTCTACATACTTGGGAGCATGAGGAATTAAACATGATTTGGCAACGCTATAATCAAAGCTATAGGCAGTCGAAAATATTTATTATTATTATTAATATTAATATATCAAAAAATATGAAATTCTGGGTCTTTTGGCCAGACAGTTTATTTAATATATACACACACTGTTATATTATATAATATACTCCAAGCTTTGTCCTTCTGCTACACATATGATGCTTATCATTTTTAAGGAACAATAAAAGGATTATTGAAGAGTTAGAATTTCTACGCAAGTACTATTAAGGTTCCCGCCAGAGGGAGAGATGTAATAATGGACAACACTGCTAAACAATGGATCTAGCTGGTTTTTATTTAAAAAAAAAAAAAAAAAAACTTTTTTTAAACAATTTGTCCAATAAGTTCCAGTTTTCCACAATAGGTTTTGTCAGTAATTCCATTCCATAATGGTGCACGAAAGTATTATATACAGTATATACATGTATATACATTATATATATGTATATACAGTATATGCTTTACTATCTCACTCATTCTCTATAGACCTTTAACATGTGACTACCACGGCGTCAGTTACAACAGAAGACAGAAGTTCCGGTAACTGACAATAGGCTACTAGGCTACTATTCGTTGACGCTTACATTCGAAGTGTATTTCTGCCAAAAACACAACAGGAATATTACCTGATGATTGTCTGATGACCGACCGGATTACCTGATGCTTTGTCACAAAGATAAAAGAGTAACCTAGCAACTGATAGCTTCTATTCTGCTGATTATTTTCAGACTCAGTGCCCTTCAGTAGTGCCCTTGATCAGAGTTTAGAGAGGGATTTGGGATCCAGCCTTGTCTGAGAAGCTAGCTAAGCTTATATGAGCCGTGAACCACAACACGCACGGTTCGGAACGACTTATAGAGTAAGCAATTACTAAAGTAGGCAAAGCCTTCTCTAAGATGAATAAGGATATGATCAGGTGTGTTTTCTTGTTGAAACTGCTTCTGCGACTGTTTTGAATGGGGGTTTTGGCGCTGGCATCAGGTAAGTAACGCCCCTTTTGCAATCCAGAATCAGGTGGGACCATGGGAGACAGGTGACATCAGGAGCAAAAGGTCTATGCCGCTTATCTTATCCCAG
Source organism: Clarias batrachus (assembly GCA_003987875.1). Taxonomy (NCBI): domain Eukaryota; kingdom Metazoa; phylum Chordata; class Actinopteri; order Siluriformes; family Clariidae; genus Clarias; species Clarias batrachus. The sequence continues at coordinate 177,719 of QMIH01001007.1, forward strand.
CGACTCGAGGCATAAGGCAGGGTACACCCTGGATAAAGTACATCCTGGACCCTGGATACACACACTTACCCAAGATGGGACACCAATTAGCCTAATCCGTATCATTTAGTCTGTGGGAGGAAACCGGAGAACCCAGAGGAAACCCAGCAAGCATGCGGAGAATATATAACTGTAATATAATGCCATTTCACCGTACTGTATGCTCAAATCATATTTTATTTTATGTTATTTTTCCTGTATTTGTTTTTTTTTTTTTCTTGTTCCACCCATGATGAAAAATAGCTGTTAAACTAACAATAAAAGGTCTCACATTATACAAGAATAAGCTGCAGTCTGGCTCAACATTAAATTACAAGTTACACTGAATGGCTTTAAAGCGGGAGATTTGTTTTCCCTCTCATGTTCCCTTCATAATCCTCACAGCGAGAGCGTCTGGGTCATGTCCAGACTCAACCCACTCACACCTGCCCTCTTGTCATCTACCTGTAAGAGAGCAGAATGCCAACTCCCACACGCAGTCCCTCGCTCCTGCGCTCCTTTCCTCACAGCCTTTCCTTTCATCCCTTATGCGCACTAAGTGACCAGCCGCACAAAAGACACAAGGATTAATTCATGATGTCAATTACATATGCAAAGTTACATACAGCGGTTTCGTGGCTTGAAACGCTGTCCAGCATGTCGGTTCTGCGCAGATATATTTCCGAATATTATCATAATAGCAAGCGTTGAGGCGAGCAGGGCTAATTTAAGGGCAGCTATGTGTAATGGCGTGGCCATTAGGGGTAATGTGCATTTCAAATGACACTGCGCTCCCGTGGGCCAATTCCAACTGTATTAAAACCACGCCGCCACACACGAGATTGTTTTCAACAAACCTGAGGGCATTGATTATGTATTTTTAGTACATCATCATCAGCTTGTAGGAACAGCACTAGCCCTATTGAGTCTGGTTGGCCGAAGCAGCCCCAATCAAATTCTCATCCCGCGAAGCTTAACAATGAATATTCTACTATCGATAGAGCTTAAACCGGACAACACTGAGTGACYAGAAGCGTTAAACAGTCAAAATAACCTGGAGAAATTAAAAACAACGCTCAATATCAGGGGAGACATAAATTGGTCGACAGCAAGGAGACCATATCAGCTGCTACGGAAAAGATGAAATATTTAGTAATAATACTGTTTCTTTTCTTTAACAGAATGCCTTCACTTTTGATATAAAACATTTAAAAAATGCACTATTATGTTTTTTTTATATATTTTTTCATTGTTTTTTTGAAAAAAATTCTGGCCGTATCCTTGAAGCTAAATAAATAAAGTTGACATGGTGGTGTAGTGGTTAGTACAGTGGCCTCGCACCTGTAGAAGTGAGGGCTCATTTCCTGCCACAGGTGTGTGTGTGTGTGTGTGTGTATGTTCTCCCCATGCTTGATGGGTTTCCTCTGGGCGCTCGGGTTTTCTCCCACAATCCAAAGACATGCAGATTAGGCTAAGTGATATTCCCAAATTAACTGTATGCGTGTGTGTCTAAGTGGCACGCCTGTGCCACATTTCAACTCCATGTGCTGCATGCAACTACTCAATGCCACTTAGACACTGTAAGCAGCCATGCGCCATTAGTGTAGAGGACACACAAGACTGGGTTTGGATAGTCGACCTGCTGTGTCATTATCAGTCAAGAAAATCTTCCCAGATGCCGCTGTAGATGTAGCATCTTTTATTCTAGTTAGACTGGTATTGGGGCYATATGAAGGCGTTTGCAACCAGACATGAGCTTCTGTGATGTGCACTCTCAGGTCCAGAATCAATCATTTCAGCTGACRTCAGCCATGTGAGTGCATTTTAAAAGCAGACCCATCRTTAACCAGTGTAATATAATATGTTTAAACGTTTATTACACTGACTTTTCAATGATAACAATGTAGCCTAAAAAGTATTAGAGCAAAATAGTCCTGACATCATTGTTACCTAAAATTTAGTCGAAATTAATTGATGGGAAACTTAMYGCARACTAGACTTTCATGCGTCGGGCATCTGGCTAACTATGGCTCATGAAAACCATGATGTACTGTATGGTGTGTGCTACACCTAYATGCTAATGTACTTTACCTCTATTTAATGAGTAGTCAAAGATTTGCCATCATGTTCTAGAGCAGYGCGGGTTTAAAATGTAATCGGCCTTTTGTTAGTCCATTCAATTTTAAACTTAAACATGAAAACTTGAAACTTGAAAATGTATAATTCTCTAAAATTGCCATGTGCCTTAAAAAAACATAGCTTTAAAAACCACTTCCATCTTCTGCAAATACACATATTGTGCAAGAGCGTTATTTGTTCATCTTTGGTCTTAATGAGTGTTTAGTGCAATACCGCTACCTGCCCAACTGGAGTGTGGAGTAGAACATTGGAAGAAAAACAAATGATCGTTTTCTGACATGAAAAAAAACAGACAAGTTTCACACCATTCCAATGTGCATTAAACCATTTTAGTGTTTTTTTACAATAATTCAAAACCTGGAAGAAATATATCTGCTTGAGACAAATTAGAMAATAAACATTAGTGTTCTTAAAATTAATCTTCCCTGTGTGATCAAATTGAATTGACAGTCTCCCAATGATTCACAGCCCTACTATTTACTTATTTTATTATTCTTTTTGGTCAATTTACATATTTCGCTTGAGTAGGAATAGTACGCAGTTTAAATATGTTGATATATTAATGTTTTTTTATTTTTTTTTTTACTTTAGTTCCACTTTCGCCCCTAATGGAAAACTAAATCCAACATGGCCAAGAATATCCTAGCAGATATAATGTCAAAATGAAAGGGGTTATAAAGTGATAGTGTATGTGATATGCCTATGAGACACACAGACTTTCACACAGATCTTTCAGATATATAGGTTTTACTGAGCATGCTGGAGAATATGAGTTCTTTTAACTTCGTCACACTCGTTCCCTTCTATTTTCATGCAAAACCAGGGATTGGTCTGTCAGGTAATATGTCACTTTCCTTACAGGCATGCAAATATTCTTCTGTAATGTTATTTATTCATTAATTTTAGTGTATCTTTGTAGAGAATGGTCTTGTACATAATAATGCAGACATAATAAGCTTATATAACAAAATTCGTACTACAGATAATATGGTGCCTAAGACTTTTGCACAGTAWTGTATATATTCAGCATAAGCTGACAAACGGCTTCACAAGTAGTTTGAGTTACACCAATTGTAAAAGGATCATCAGGATGTTTATATTTCATTAAAAAAACTGCTTATCGAAACTGGTTTTAGCCAGACTTGGTAAAAAAAAAAAAAACTGAAACTGAAGCTATATTTAGTCCTGTTCCCAGCTGAGACATGTATGGTTGGTGCCTTACGCTGAGCCTGATAGTAAACAGGAGAGAACAGCCGCGGCTCATGAGTACATGCGTGCCTTCTACAGTACGAGAGGTTAATGTTGGGTCAAACTCATTTAACGCTGAAACTATTAGGAGCAGTGCATTTCTTTTCAGCTGACATTTAGAGATCATTAGACTATTGATTTACATACAGTTTCTCCTGCTTATGTAATTGAGAAGCATTGAGTTGAACAGAGATGCCATTTAGTTTGGTTGTTTAGAACTTAGTAGTAAATATTTATCGCAGAACGTGAACCATTACCAAGGATGTGACATTATACCAATATCATTGTATATCACATTAAAGGAAACCTGTTACGCAGAACTCACTTTTCCATCCTGTTTGGACATTCAGATTCAGACATTCAGTTATCTCAGTGGTGAGTAAACAAGCCAATTCGATTTCCCCCTAATGTGACCTCATATAAGAAGAAGATACCCCTCCCGCAGCTCATTGCTCAGCTCTGCTGTTTTATAGGGCCGTGGCATGGRAACAGTCTGTTTTTATGTAGTCACTGAAACTGCACATTCGGAGGAGGACTCAAATAAATGAGTTTGAGAAATGAAAAAAATGCATTATCCAAAGGGGATTTCAGCTTGAGCATTAAAACACACACACACACACACACACACACACACACACACACACACACACACACACACACACACACACACACACACACACACTTTGGGGGACCTTTAGAGAGTATGTTAACCTTTAAAAAATTTGTAAAATATTGGACCTTTAGGAAAAATCTGAAATAGCAATATCATTTAATGGTATGCAACACTGATAACGAGAAGTCTAAAATTGTTACAGACGGAGCATGACACTTCAAACTAACATCCCCGATGAAAATATATTAAAGTCGTACTTTAGTAGTGTTTTAATGAACCAGAAAAAAAGCTGAGGCCCTGATTAAGTTAAATTCATTATAGATTAAAAAAAACACACACATACACAATGGGACATGGTATCACATCATATTTGTTATATGTGTTATGAAGCGGATTATACTTTCAGCAACATCACCAACCTCACCGCTCAAAGGAAAGAGTATTATTTCTCTCATCGCTCAGCAATTACTCCTTCAAGCTCCTATCCATCTGAAAGATGCATTGTATTTTTGTTATCCAGCTGTATTTTAGGAGGATGAACTGGTGCATCTGCTGCAAACAGTCACTCTGTTCTGAAGACCTTCCTGAGATTGTTACAAATCCAAACAAGACTCGAACAATAAATGTCAAATAAACCTCTTTCTAAACACAATCCATCACCAAATCAAATTTTATTTTATTATACAACACAACCGAAACAAAACATCCATTTTAATAAGCCCTAGATTATATGGAGTGTCTGGTATATACTATATGTAAGTTCCTGTGTAGGCGCCTAATAAGGCATTAGAGAGCATTATTATAAAGCTGTGATTTGAATAACACTACAGACAGAGCCATGCTGTTAGAAAAAAAAAAAAAAACTCTAATCAAAATGATCAGCGACGTGCTTCAAAAAAAAGTTTGTACAGGGTGGATGGCTACAAAATCACAAATCCTGATGAGCCATGGGGAGATGCTGGGTAAGAACGTAAGGTAAAAATGGTTGTGTGCACAACCAGTGGTTGTTTACACAAAAACATTAATGGAGGAGTTTCATCTTTGTATG
>QMIH01001007.1:198768-219855 GCA_003987875.1 Clarias batrachus
TATATATATATATGTACAATGCATGCTGCAATTATGCCCTTTTTATTATCAAATCAAACCTACCAGAGTGTTATTCTCACCAATAATACAGTCTGGCTACTAGGCAAGAATGATTCCCTTAGAATAGAAGAAGATAAAGAGAAAGCCTTTATATATTACGGCAAAGTGAATTCTTTCCTTCGCATATCCCAGCTTGTTAGGCAGTTGGGTTCCAAACGCATGATGCAGCATCTTCTAGCAGAAAGAGTGACGGCACACGCTTAAGACCATCACTGTCAGCAAGGCTCAAATTCTCAACCCAGTGATCAGTAACCGAGAGTTAGCTTGTCACTTCTGTGAAAAACATTTTCCATGACTTGTACCGTTCTAGCCTTCTGTGCATTAAGTGAAAGGCTCTATAGTACAGTACTGTATATACTATATGTCTTGCCCAGGGGCGGTTCTTACTCACAGCAGTGGCTTGTTAGCAGCAAAACCTTGCTACAGAGAAAAATGGTTGGAGGATGGATTATTCACTTTGAAGAGGGTGGAGTGAGGGTGTGTGACTTAGTGGTTATGTGACAGAGGGGTGTTTTACTAGTCTGTGACCGTTCAATGCCAGAATGTCTCAATACCTCAGACTGACTGAGGACCACATGCATGATCTGGCCTTTTCACACATCTCCATGAGTAATGTATATCTTCTACTTTTTTCAAGTAGAGTGATATTTCAAATGATGCGTCAGAAGCCTCCCACTAATGACCACTAATGACTTAGCTCAAACATGTATAACATAACTTGAAAAACACATCATCTGCTCATCTTTGACATTGTCCTAGTTAAAGGGTAATAAAGGAAATCTTGAAATCATGTTTGAAAAAAAAACAAAAAACATTTCCTTAACTAAACTAAAGCTTTAATTCGTGTGGCCTGTTGCAAAAGGGAACCGGGTAACATACAGAACTAAATCTCATCACGTCATGAGGGTTTGAATTCCATCTTCAAGTAATTCACGGACGCTCTAAAGAACGCCTTTTAGAAATGTCAATTTCATTACGCTTTTCTGATGTAACATAACTTGGGAAGTGGTAATCATAGTGTTCTTCTTTTTTGCTGCGCCCATAAGGAGTTACCACAGCGGATCATCCAAGCTGCACGTTTTTTTATTTCGGCACAGGTTTTACACCAAATGCCCTCCTGACATATCCCTCCCATTTGTATCCAGACTTGGGGCCATCAGTTAGGATTCCCTGGCTGGGCGTGGGGTATTGGCTGGGGCCGAGACTACCACTGAGCTACAAATTCCAGTGATGTCATTAAGTCAGCAAAACAAGTCTTATAACACAATATCATGTCATCAAAACCATAAAATTGAACAAAAGCAGACTTTAGTCCTTTAGTCTACTGAAATAAGCCCACATGTGTTTACCTTGAGAATGGCTAATACAGGTGTTACAGTATGTAGCCCTATAACCACTACGGAAAGTGTTACTTTCCACTTTCCTGGCTCCTCTTGAGTGCTGAGTTGTAAAGAATGGAACCTTCACTTCATCCCTTCAGTCATCTTTATAACGGTTTAAACAGTGGACTTAACACCTTGTTTTTTTTCCCTCCCTTCACAAAATGTACATTTAAGCCTGAGACGCAAGCTGTCACACACATAATAGAGAGATGATGGCTCCTATGSACTCATTGTAGTTGTGACAGCTTGCTTTCCAGCCTAACACTGATCCCAGCTTGTTTAAAAGAAGAACAAGAAGAGAAGAAGAAAGGGAGAAAGAATACCGTTTTCATGTTCAGAGTCCATTCTTTTCCCCGTTTTGTCTGTAGGCAGTTGTGTGGAGTTTGGGTATCGGCAGAGCACTCGGTCAGAGCTGTGATTTTCTGTGTGTTCCGCACATTCCTGTCACATAGCCACTTTAATTCAACGGCTCAAACGCAAATCAAAGAGCCTGTTTGCCCGTGACCTACCCTGTGGTGAAGATGTTTGCTCTTCAAATACCTCCCCGACATGAAAGCCAGTGTGTGAACGAGCGTGCATGCGCGCGCGCGCGTGCGTGTGTGTGATAAAGGCCTGTCTGAGAAAAGTTACAGCCCAATATCACCACCTGTTGGAGTCAGTGTATAAAATTGAGGAGATATCTCTTGGATCATTCCTTGGACGCTTGGTCAATGCAGCAAAGCACGGTCTGATTTGGCATGCACATTGAAAAATTTCTTTAATGAAGACCATGCCTTGTAAGTCTTTTCTCGCCATTACACACACCCCTGTGCGATTCTTTGTGGCTGCTTTCCGTTCACACGCTGCATACATTCGTTATTATTACCCAAGGTCGTACGAGGTGCTGACAACAAATCCTGTCAGATTGCAGAGGAGCATGCTCTTAAAAGCCCCTTTTGCACAAAATAACCTCCTTCAATTGTAGCCTGCAGGCAAGCAAAACAACAAGCTGACAAAAGTAGTAAATCATTTCTAACTACATCCATAAACAGAACATGTCGGGGAAAAAAAAAAAAAAAAAACATTTCAAAGAATTTAAGGAAAGTATCTCTATCAACTTCTCTCTTTCTCTCTCTCAAACATACAGACTGAGTGAACAGAGGGATGCACATCATAATGCATCTTTTTATATGTCTTGTCTTTAGTGGTTGGGGGAGGAAAAAAAGTAATTTCCAGTCAATTTCCTACCCTTGTCTTCCTCTTCCATAGGAATGAGAGAAGGAGAGGAGCAGATGCTACGCGAACAAGCAGTTTGTGCGCAGGAGCCATTTCGGTCCTTGTCAAGAGTGCCGCGCAGCTATTAACAGCAAGAGCCTGAAAGCCTGGCACGTCCTTCCTTAGACACACGTGCATTGTCCCAAACAGTCAACTTAATGAGGGATTGTGCTGGATACRGCTAGGCTGCCTCTGAAAAGGCGCAAAAAAGTGTACACCGAGAAGCTTCGGAAAAGAAGAAGAAGAAGAAGAAGAAGAAGAAGAAGAAGAAGAAAAAACCTAAGGCTTATTCAAAAGATGAAAATCCACAGAATGGCTATGCATACAAACTGGAAATGGAGATGCTGATGGTGTGAAAAAAAAAAATCTTGAGAGTCATTTTCCTGATGAGCTGGATGTTCGACAATCAGTTCACTCGCAAGTCTGATGTTCACGAGCTATTTATGGAGCCGCTTCTGAGTGGACAAAAGGGTTCTCGCTCTTATGTGTCTTGTAGTTTTAGTCCGTGTGTGTGCGGAATATGGGGTTGTCATTAGTCTGAGATACTCTTGAGTCTCAAACACTGTTAAACAAATGTTGGCCTGCTATTGTACGGTTCATTTCTTTTCCTTATTCACTCTCAATGACATAACTACAGGATAATCTGCTTCACTGTGCACCAATCAGCCATGACATATTCGGCATAAGGTTTGGCGTGGTAATGTTATGGCTGATCAGTGTACATTCAGTGTCAGAAGTTGACTACAGTATATATCAGGTACTGTAATTAAACCTTTACTTTTTTTTAAAAAAGTGACTTCCTAGGTAACCAAAGTCATTTTACTTTTACTCAGTTATCACTTTCACATACTTCATACAGGACTAATGGCGTGAAAGGCTGACTGTGACAGCGACAGCTACTGTACAGTAGGTTGATTGGTTGCAGATAAAGAGCAGTTGATGTGTGATTGTTCCTCTATATGGTTAAGTATGGAATTTTTGAATATCTAAAAGAGCAAAACTCTGGTGGGAACGGTGCCATTACTGTCTCTCAAGCACAGTGCATCTACGCAATCATGGGCATCTGTAAGCTTGTGTGTGTGTGTGTGTGTGTGTGTGTGTGTGTGTGTGTGTGTGTGTGTGTGTGTGTGTGTGGAAGAGGGCAGAGAGAGAGAGAGCTTGTGCTGTTTAATTCATGTTTTGTAGGTCAATTCAACTAATTTACGACGATTTTTTTGGAATCAATTCACACTTCTTAATTTACTGTATTCGTCTTAAATTGTCTAATATTGTATTAATATTGTATCTATATTGACTAATATATATTTCTCAAAATATACCATAGATTTTTTCGACAATACAAATTGCTTCCATTGTCCATCAAGCACTTCCTATTCTTGTTTAGGCTGGAGGAGAAAGTTATCTTTCTATATTATGTACAAAATATGACATTTAAACATAAACATTTCAACAGCACAAATTTCACAGCAATTTAAAGTTCATTAGATACGTTTAGTAGTTCAAAGTCCGTAATAAATATAGCTGCTTGAGAGAAATCAAACGACCTTTTGTGCTACTGAATCAAATAAAAAATCACAATGCACCAAAATCGAATCAAAGCCGCAGTCTACACACACTGATCAATCATAACATTATAATGTAAAATATTATGCCCATTAATGTGTAGGTTCCCCCTGTGCCACCTCGGCTGCTCTGGCGCCTCGAGACCTCCTGACGCTACAAGACCTCCTGAGGTTTGCTGTGGTGTAGAGTACAAGAATGTCGGCAGAGGATCCAATGGGTTCTGTGGGTTGCGGATGGTGTGTTGGCCTCAGTGGGTCCGAGGTATCCTATGGGTGCTTTATCAGACTGGGATCTGGGGAGTTTAGAAGTATAGTCAGCAGCTTTGGACTCTTTACCTGCTGGACCCTGTGTGTGAGAGCTGGGCTGTGGTGCACTGAGTGTTTTGATGCCTTTCTATCGTGGCTGACATTGACTTTTTTCACCAATTTGTGCTGCATTACATTCCTGTGGAACCGGACAATCTTCCCTTTGTTCCGCACAGGCATGGGTGAGCCTTGGGGGTCCATGATCCTATCACCAGTTTACTGAAACTGTATATAGTTAACTCTGTCCAAAGCCTGGCTCCTACTTCTCCATTCCCCTCATTGTAACTTAATCCTTAACGATCCAAGAGTGTAATGAAACAGGTACAAGTATTAACCAGGTCAAATGCAAAGAAAAACGACACGTTGGTGGCTTTATAATCTACCACGTCAACATGTACACCGAACAAGTCAGGCACAATCTATGGACAATATGTTCAGCTTCATCATGTATAAGTTATATGATAATGAGTCTTTGCTGAGATTTAAGATGGACAGGACTTCACAATAAACAAAAATGTAAAAATAAATAAATAAATAAATAAATAATGAAAAAGGGGGGAAGATGACATCAAATGTGAGCGTTCCTTATTATCTGCAATCTGTAATGATTTTCAAAGCCGTAGCCAGATTTAATTGAGAGAGATGACACCAGAGGCTAGGTGGTAAAAAAAAAAAAAAAAAACAGATTGAAAGATTTCCGAGCTGGTGTGTTGAGATGTGCGCTGCCTTTGGCCTGAGGGTTCATCGGCATGTTTATCTGCCTGGTGCCTTTAACAGGGGAATGAGCATAATGTGCAGCTGGGTGTGTGCGGTGTATGTGATTAGGGTGTGGGTAGGAGGCAAGGCAGAGACAGAAGCAAAAGGGAGAGAGAGCAAGAGAGGAGAGACACAGAGAGAGAGAGAGAGAGAGAGGTTCACACTGGAGGTGGAGAGAGGTGTAATGGCTTTTGCTGCAGGTGGTAACAGATGGCTGCTAATGGATGTTCATAGATCTGAATGACGTGGGCTAAGAGTGTGTTTGTGTAAAAGAGAGACACAGTGAGAGAGAGAGAGAGAGAGAGAGAGACCGAAAACAAGAAAGAGTATCAGTTTGAGTAATATAGAAGCACTGAAGTAAAAGCAGGAAGGAAGATGAGTGTATGCATTAGGAGGAAATGTGAGAGATAAGGAGCGACTGATGCCTGAATGTTTGTACCAAGAAATTGATATGGCCAATTATAAAAAAAATTTTGCACCGTTAAAGAACTGAAAAATAAACATCTGAACCCAAATACCACAGTAAGTATTAATTAATATTCAAACGTTAACATTTTAGGGACAACATTCATGTAAACAGGTTGTATGGTTTGTTTTGAACTGTGCCAGTCTGAACAGATGTGAGGGCTGTGTTAACGAGATCGATCAAAAAAATGTTGAAAAGATGCAAAACGTTTTCAACCTTTTTCCCACGGCAGAGGTTGATGTCCCAACCCGCACAGGAGAAGAAAGGCTTGGCGCAAGCTGTTCCTTGTCTCGTATGACTACAGAATGTTGTTGCACACGCGTCCAAACTTTTAAACATCAAATGGCAATTGTTGCTCTTGAACTCAACCGTAGCCCTTTCAACTGAGAGACTAATCAGGGAGTAACACACACCCAACATGGAACATCTGAGGAGCCAGTTCTTATAGGTCACGATCATTTAAAAAGAGGCTCTATAGAAACAGTGCAGCAATTTCTATTTGAATGTTAATATGTCCAAAATGAAGTTGAAAGTCTACATCTTGAGGTCATACAGTATGTATTAATAATGTGTTATGCACCTAAAACAAGCATACATTTTTTTTGTTGCTTTGTAACGGTTTGATTTTTCTGCATTGTAAGCATGTACATTTGAACCCGGCGCCAGGTTTTCAAGATGGCTGTGTTTTTTTTTTCCTTTTCTTTTCCTCCTTCATCCTGTGTGATGTGTTCTCCTGCTTGCTGTAGGATACAGAGACCATGTTGTCATCGCCGCTGGCGTAGAGTTGGCATGGTTGCTTGGTGCTCTGTGCGGTAATGTGTCTGTGCTCGCTTTGTGGATCCATGGCAGATCATTGTGAGTGGTGATGTCTGGTGGGATTTAGATCCCAGCAGGCAGATTTTTAATGACTTGTTTTTAATTTTGTTTGATCATTATTGTTCATTCATCCATCCATTATCTTTACCGCTTATTCTGTATATTCTTCATCTGCATCTTCTGTACTGGATCATGGGGGGGCTGAGTTTCAATATTATTAGCATTCAAACGTTAACACTTTGGAGACATCTAATGAAACAACATTCATGTAAACAGTTTGTATGGTTTGTTTTGAATTGTGTCAGTCTGAACAGATGTGAGGGCTGTGTTAATTGGGTGGATCAAAAAAGGTTATTCCCAAAAAATAAAAGGAGACTTTGGGCACAAGGCGGGGTACACCCTGGACAGCGTGCCAATCCATCGCATGGTGCACGCATACACACACACAGACACACACACAGACACACACGCATACACACACACACACACACATACACACACACACACACACACACACACACTTTGGGCAACTTGAGACTGCCAGACTGTGTCTTTGGTTTACCCAGAGCCCACCAAGCACAGGGAGAGCATGCAAATCCACGCACACAGACTTGAAGGGCAAATCAAACCATTGACCCTAGAGGTGCAAGGCCACAGTGCTAACCATTACGCCACCGAGTTGCTTGTTTGTATTATTATTAGTGGAAGTAATAGTTGGGGTAGTATATTGTCAACATTAATTAAGCTATATCACACAAGAGCGAGGTCTGTTGTGATAGATATTAGCACAGCTGTAATGATATCCAGCACAACAACATGACCTTGAGGTGATACTGGCTTTATACAACAGTTCTACAAACACCATTTATTAACAACAGGATTATGATTTGTTTGTTCATTTATCCAGATATTTCACTTGACCAATGCATATTCTTCCATGGCCAGCAGAACTAACTAACCGCGACTTTCAGAGCTGCCGACTGTCAATTATAGTAGCAACTGACAGTTAATGTGATTAACAGGGGTGAAAGTAGTTTTAAATTCTTACTGGTACTATGTAGCCAAAAGGTGAGGCGAATAAACATGGGCTGTCCTGTAAATCTTGTATGTTTCTCTTTATATTTCCACTAATTCTGCTTTAGAATATCAGCTCCATTAACGTCCGGGTAGAGGGGTTAAATCTCAAATAGCATTAAATGAAAAGCTAGTGTGCTATGTACTGTAGGGGCTACAGTAACTTTTTTCGACCACCAAAGTAGTGCCCTTGATCACAGGCTACAGTTGGATTTGGTATCCAGCCTTGTATTAGAAGCTAGGTATCTAGTTCGCTTTAGGCATAAATGACCGGTTTTGAACGTGAGTTTTGGCAGGCAGATGCTCTCTCCTCAGTACTGCGGCTCTCTTCTTTAGATGACAATACACAGTATTAGTCAGGATTTTTCCTTGATTTTTTTTTTTTTTTTTTACTAATTTGGTCTTGACCAATTCCTACTGCTCTCCCTTTATATATGACAGCTGCCAGCACATTCTCTTAAACACAGGGAACAACACTTTTCTGTTGCGCCTCCCGAGAGCCTTATATTACTGTTTTTAAATTTTTTTATATAGAAATTATGTACAAGTGGAAGACGAAAAAATATGCCTTGTTGTGTGTGTGTGCTGTGTGACCGCCATGCACAGTCATCTAGATTATTAAACTTTTGTATCTTTTTTTTTTTTTTTTCCGTCCCTAGTAGACAGAAGCGCTGCGCATTTAAAAAATTCTGGCATTTAAGACTAGACTAAACATCACCTAGTTTGTCCTAATGCAGTATGTCAAAGAACAAAATCAAAGAGCACTAACCTATGAGGTTACACATCATAATGCTCTATTAATATTTATATATTTCATTCCCGCCGCGCGTTTAGTCTCAGTTTCTGTCCGGTGCCCGCAACGGAGACGTGTTACAGATCTGAAAATGAACCAAGATAAGATTCAGAAGAGCTCACTACATCTCAAGTAAGACCAGATTTGCAAAGGATTTTGTGGCAAGGGTTCTTTTTTTTTTTGGCCGCTGTTTAATTCTTTTAAAACATCAATGATGATTATGCTCAGTAACTAGTAACCTTCACTGGTAGAAAAGCCTCTGCTATGAAATGGCTGGCTTTAACTCGGCTGATTCCGCAAATGAGAATAACTCTCTTTTTTCTGTCTGATTGTTGAACAGTCTCGCGGAGACGTGTGCTATTTTAGTCCAAGGAGAGTGCGGCCTAATTCTCCTCCGCCCAGCCTTGCTCCTCTGGGAACTGCGAATGCTATAACTGCTTCAGCACAGGCCTGCAGGAAATTGAAAACTAAATTGCTTTCTTAGATTTGTCTGCTCCTTTTTCTTAGGCACTGGAGCAGGGGGAGGCAGAAATGTGTTGCTTTTGTTATCCATACAAAAGTAAGACATGAAAAGGACATGGAGGTCAGGTGGGTAAACTGTATTGAGCACTAAACAGGTGCTACGTGAGGGCGGGATTAAAAAAAAAACGAGAGATATTTTAAAGCAGTTTGTGTATGAGTGAGTGAGAGAGTAGACAGATCATGATGGTGATGATGACGATGAGCTTGTGTCTACCTTCATATTTTCCATGTTGCAGCAGCCATAAAAGCGACCTCTTTATCTTCATCTCTCTTCCTCTCTTTCTCCATCCTTCTGCATGCCATGCTTCTACTGCATTACATAAACACTGTTCTAAATCACCAGGCTTTGGCACGCTTCAACCCAATTAGCAGAGACGAGATCACGCGGCCTCTACAAAGCCATAGATATTACTTCAATTTGCTGCAATGCCGCAGAACGCAGCTCCCCTTTGTGGGGTGAAATGAGTCTCAAAATTAAGCAGCGCTCGACTGTTTATGACCCTATTAGCGTTGGGACGATCATAGACATTGTGATCATTTCAATTATGATGCTTCGCTATGTTTATTTGCTTAGAAATGACCTCACTTAACTCGCAGACACAAAACTCAATGTACTCTAGGTTCCAAGGGCCTGACTGGAGGTTAAGGAAAACACAAAGTTGGAGTCTAAAGCTACAAAAATGATGTTGGACAAAAACCTCGCAGATCTATTAACAGGGCAACATGGGGGAAAACATGCTAATCGAAAGTTCTCTTGATGGTGATGTGTTTGGATTCTACAAATTGGGCTAGCAACTGTGAAGGCAAGGAGAGCTGTGATGTCATGTTTAGCCTCCAGCTACAGTATATGTTTAACTTCACTTAATGTGTACGAGCCATGAAATGAAATGGTACACTCCCATGACACACAGATGCATCCATGCCCACTGCTTCTGATGTGTTATGGCCACAGGTGTTAGCTGTATTTGGTTCAGTGCTTTTTTTGCTACATGACCCCTTTCATTGTAGTCTAGTTTCAGGGTTTGCTGTATAAAACAGATGACAAACACAAAGAAAACTTTGCTGTGGGTTTGTACAGGGTTTCTAGCACTTCTTATATGAAAAAGTACACTTTCCACGAGTTATAAAGCGGTGGAATACAATACACAAATTGGACACAAAGTTAGTAGTGACGTTTGTTAGTGAAAAGGGTACATGCTGAAAATCAGAGCCTTTATCACATTCTACTTTTGTTATTTGATAACTGTAAACCAATCGCAGTGCTGTTGCGCTCTTAAGAATTAAACAATGTCGTTTTGTTTCAGGCACGTAGTGGTGTAGCGGTTAGCACTGTCGAATCCACCTCCAGGGTCCGGGTTCGATTCCCGTCACTGTGCGTGTGGAGTTTGCATGTTCTCCCCATTCTTGGTGGGTTTCCTCCAGGTTTGCTCTCACAGTTCAAAGGCAGGCAGATTAGGCTAATTGGCGTTCCCCAATTGTCCATAGTGTGCGTATGTGTGTGCTCTGCAATGGATTGGCACCCTGTCCAGGGTGTACCCCGCCTTGTGCCCTAAGTCTCCTGGGATAGGCTCCAGGCCCCCGTGACCCTGAATACAGGATGAACCGGTATAGACAATAAGTAAGAGAGTAAGTATATGTCCTTACCAGCACACTGAAAGATGACGAGTGAGAGAGAGAGAGTATACTTCCTTACCAGTGGCAGATATAGTGTCCCTGGAGCAGATTGAGCCTTACTCTAACCTCAAAAGTGGCAGCTTGCTGGTGCAGGGGCTTGAACCCCCAACCTCCCTCTCAGTAACCTGAGTGAGTGCTGCCATGCCACAATCAAAGGCAACCCCTGCCCAACCACAGGTCTAAAGCATTCATAAACGTCTCCAGACAAAGTTTTCCAGCATCTATAGAAAGAAAAGCTCATTCCGTCACTAGAAAGAAAAGCAGTACATTTATTTCTAACTGGAAGGCTTTGAACAACATTACATCCTGAAAGCAATTACACCTGCTGGCTACAAGATACAACACTAGGATTACTCAACAGAGGAGCCCATTTACAATGCAGTTCTCTCATGACTCCCAAGGGGATTTCACAATCGTTCATACCTCGACTCAAGTGACCCTAACGACACACGTGGGTGAAACAACAACTCACAGGTACTGTTACGAGTGTCAACAACTTAACGACTCCACAGAATTTGTATACCTTCCACTTCAGACCAGTTAGTTAGAACTGATGAAGCATATCAGATGAGAGCTGGAATGCCTTCAGAAACTTTTAAAGCAAGTCCGGTCGCCACTGATCTGCACCTTTGGGAAAAGCCTGGATGACCTGGATGACTGAGGATCTTCACAGACAACACAAGCATCACACAAGCTATCGGTCTGCAATTAGTTTAAACAAAAGTTTATTATAGTATATTTATCAGTAAAACTTATATTACCAAGTCCAGTGCTAACATTTATGAACTTTTTTGGTGTTTACTATAAATTTAGCACATTTTCAAATACTATATATATATATATACTGTAAACTAAACACCTTGTTAAAGATTTGGCTCTGTTTTCCAGAGTGACCAAAAAGTGGCCTTTTTCCCTTCTGTCACCACCTCAAATCATTCATTTCTGGCCCAAGTTTTTTCTCTAAATGTCCCTCAGGCTACAACCAACGCATTTCTCCAGGCTTTGGACTGGCACTGAGGATGCTCTACTGTACATTCTCATTAGCTGAGTATTATTACAGTACTGTCCAAAAAGTCTTGAGCCACCTCTCATTTACAGTATTCCTATTAAATAAAACAAAGTGTAAACATGTAGACTAGGGGTGTCAAACTCCGTTCCTGAAGGGCTGCCGACCCGCAGGGTTTTGTTCCAACCCTGCTCCAACATATATGCCATGTAGTTTTCAAATAAGCCTTAATGATTTGATTAGGTGGCTCAGGTGTTTTTAATTATGGTTGAAGCTAAACTCTGCAGGTCCTCGAGGGTTGGAACAAAAGTGTCTAGAGAGTTTGTTTATGCAGCAACCTCATTTCCCCTCTCGTCTGTTCTAACCACTTAGCATTCTGAATCACCAGTATACAAATCACCGGCCTGAAAATCATCGTCTCTCTCTCGGCCTGGTCATCTGTCTCTGTACTTGTTTCTCACTGGTTCACGCCTTAAGTTAGATGTTTTTTTATGCTTCGATGATACATACTGTAGGTCACTGTGCGGCTTAACAAACAAAAAAACATTAAAGACTAAGGTTTAAGAGCCTTGCTCAAGGGCAAAACAGCGGCAATCAAGTGGTGGCGGAGCTCAAACCCTGAAACTTCCAACTGCAAGCAAGAGCCTCATCTATTATTATTATTATTATTATTATTATTATTATTTTGAAGCAGACGAAAAAGAAAGAAAAAAGAAGAAACATACAGAGGTTTCATGTTTGCACTAACATAAATATAAGATGTATTCATTTTATTTTATTTTGACATCAACACTGTACAATTTTCTGCACATTACAAGTTCAACTAGTAACTTATAATCATGTAAAAGCTTCACCCTGAAATATACTCTATTACTTAGACCTGATATAAATCACTGGCATTGACTGAACACATTCCAAAGGTTATTGAGGTCGTGCTGTCTACGTCCTTAAAGTAGAGGTACTGATGCTGTCGTTTCGAGCTCACCTCGGTCTCCGCTACACTGACCCTGCCAGCACTTCCCTCCCTGCTGTGTTCTGTCACTACATTCTGCTTCTCCTGAATGAATTAACAGTATTATATACAGAACTGTGAGAAAGAATTTGAGCAATTCTATTCATCCCTGGCTGAAGAAAAGGTGTGTACAGAAGTTGTACAGGAAACTACACATGACCCGAATAAAATGTAAATATGAAATGGATGATTAATAGTCCATTGCACTGAAAAGAAATAGTTTCCCTCTTTGCCACTGCTCTATGATTTTCATATCACCCTGACCAATGCTCTTACATACATTAGCGGGGACATGTCCCTCGGCCCCCCCTCGGCGATTATACCCCGTCACTTTTACTTTCATAGTAACCTCCAGTCTTCTGGAAAGACTTTCCTTTACATTTTGGAGTGTGGCTAAATATTAGTCACAAGTTATGCAGTAGGTCATTAGAAATGAGGTATACAGTAGTGATTAGGCACTAGCTGAAGACTAACTAGAGATATCAATATGATATAAATATAATTTGGTATCATTTCATATCAATTCTGAATTATGAAAAATATTCCAAATATAAAAACAAACAAAACATATGTATCGCTTTGCTTAAATAGGACTTAATGCACAGTATTACTGTATTAATATTAATATTTTAGTATTAATATTTTTCCAGCCTAATTGTTAACCTCAGTTAAACATATGCTCCAACCTCACTCGAGTGCCGTTCCCTCATATGGTGTGTGTGTGATGTATTCAAAAAAGTTTAAGAAAAAAAAAAAATTCAATCAACTAATTAACTTTCTACAACTACACTGATAAAATGCAATTACTCTTCATGACTTATTAAGAATTGTGGACAATATAATAAGATATCCATGAGACACACACACACACACACACACAATTCCTTCCTTTTTTTTTTTTATAGTCTGTGACTTTGTGGTTCCCCACAAGTCCTCCCCTGCCTCACTGCCCTGGTTTAATTGGACAAGTCCCTTGCTTTCCGGAATGGATAAATTTAGCCAGACACACTTACCTGCCCTTAAAATAAACACACAATTAATCACATTTTCAGTTCCCGCTCACTAACAAGAGGTGGATTTCTTATCAGCGGGACATTTCGACCATTGCAAATCGTCTTCAGCCGGGGTGCATGTGTGTGCCTGCGTGCATTGCTGTGTGAGCACATGTATTAGCACATGTGTACATGATGATCTAATCATTATCTTCAAGTGCTCTTGGTGTGTCACGTCCATTACATGGTACATCAACGGCTTAACGGCTTAACGGCTTCATCTCTTGACTTTTTTTTTCATCTGTTATTTATTTATTTTTATATGTTTGCATTTGAGGTGGTAAAACATTGCCATTCCTCTATAATCCTATAGGTGGCATGCTCTAATTATTCAAATTATTTGCTAAGCTTATTTCAAATTTTAACTAAATAAAAACTGACTGGAACTTCAATTGGAACAAAAAGTCAAATCAGAAATCTAAGTATCGGGATAATATGGAACAACCGGATTCTCTGGTCTCTGATGATTTGTACCCCTGGCAGACAGCAGTTTGTATGTTATGATGACGGAGAGACTACGGATATTTAATATCTACTGCCATTAATTCTTAAGGTCAAAACTTGGAATATTCCAAAATATACAAGACAAACATGCGCCCCCCCCCCCCACACACACACACACACATACACTTCACATTATAATAACTTCTACAATTTTTTAAATCCCACATTATATAGAAAAATCATTATACTGTAGGCAGGGAGGAATTATTTATATTTCTTTTCTAGTACAAGTTACTGAACTCCACTGCTAGCTGCAGAACATTTACCAAAAATGAAGATATCATGAAATGTAAGTGTGTTTCTGCAAAGGGAAAGCGGAGATGATTTGTTTGCGTAATGATGACACAGTACACTACCTGAGCGCCGAAATTTGATGCGTACATTTCAGTAGTGAATATTTTGGCGCATACTGTATGATACGGGTCCGGGTGAGGCTTTAGTCATTTGTGCTGATGCTAAGTAAAATTGTCAGTTTAGAACTTCCAACAAATGGGCAGCTCAACAAATTTGCCAAAATGTCTACCCTAAATTTAATCTAAAATGTAATTCTGCCGGTAAATAAATCCAGCTACCTACTGTTGGATTCTTTTCTTACACAACAAGCGATAAGTTTCAGCATCACGGCACTATTGCTCTCAACCTATGACAATTTTGACATATTTTACCAATGTTTAATAATAATTTTATTAACTTGATTTCCTATTATTATTATTATTGCTTATCTTATATCCTCTTATGGGTGGTGTAGTGGTTAGCACTGTCGCCTTGCACCGCCAGGGTCCGGGTTCGAACCCCGGCCAGGCGTGCATGGAGTTTGCATGTTCTCCCCGTGCTTGGTGGGTTTCCTCCGGGTACTCCGGTTTCCTCCCACAGTCCAAAGACATGTAGGTTAGGCTAAATGGCGTTCCCAAATTGCCTGTAGTGTGTGAATGAGTGAGTGTATGTGTGTGTGTCTGTGCCCTGCGATGGATTGGCAACCTGTGCCAAAAGTCTCCTGGGATAGGCTGCAGGCCCGCCGTGACCCTGAATACAGGATTAAGCGGTATAGATGATGAGTGAGTGAGAGTGAGTGATCTTATGCATGAACACAGAACACGGCAGCTCTGATGTTTCGCAACACCCAGTCCTAGAAAATCTCAAATATTATGAGAATTTCAGTAACTGATTAGAATAATCTAAAACTCAGAGCTCAAATACCACTGTCACATTTCATTTTTTTTTAAATGGGGTCAAGCCATTTACAGCTATTCATTCCATTTACACCCTCCACCTCAAAATTGCAGTACAATAGTATATTATAAGCAAATCTTCTGAAGTCGTGTGTAGTTTTAAGTGGATCAGTACACCCAGGCAGTGTGTAAAACATGTGCCATGTGTAACAAATGTTTTAGGACAACACCACTCTTCATTCTGTCAGGGACATGATAACGACACGACTTCTCCAGAAGGGAGAAAAAAGAGAGCACAGAGGAAGCAGACTTTGGGTAAACACACACAGTGAGTGAGAAAGACAGAGAGGGGGTGGGATGTGAAGGTCTGGCAAAAGTCCTGCCAGTTTCTCTCCTTCAGGAACAAATTGGAAATTCTTCGCAATACAATAGATTTTATCATACACACAGTACTTCTAATTGGCGTGTGATGTTATAGCATGGTGGTGTACTGAAAAAATCTGTATTACTATAGCAAGCAAATCTCAGAACCTCCTGAAACACTGACCCTGCGTTCATACTACTGAGCAATAAAGCAACATGTGACCTTTCATTTTTATCATGAGTAACATTTAAATCATCTTTTGATTTTACAGCCCTCCATAGCCAAGAATTGGCCTTGCTCTCTCAGGAGAAGAGGGATGACGCACTTGCACTCCAGCATCAGTCATAGTGACACTCACCAACCACGAGCGTTTGTGAGAGCGCGCAAGCAAGGGGGATCGGCACTGTCGGTACAGTAGTGTGTTAAACCGCTCCCCTACGGTGAATGGGTGAGCAACAGTTTGAAAAGCTGCAGAGGAAGCTAGCCGACACAATCCCTGGTGGGTAGCTGCACCCAACATCACAGGTATGAAAGGGACACGACCCCCACAAATTGAATACATATCTATTAATAATATTAATAAATGAATAATAAAAATAAATAAATACATGCCAATTGGGTTTCCTCAAAACTATCCTTTAGAGTGTGTGGGGCAATATTTCTCAAGGTTCCTCCCTGCAGTTAGTTCCCATTTGCTACTTGACATGCAATAATTTAAATAAAAAAAAAAAGCCATTACTGCTCACCCCTCTAACCACCTAATAATTCTATTCTTGTAGCAGAAGATTATATAGAGATGTAAAGTTAGTTTTTACCCTCATGAATTTGTTTTAAATTAGTCCCGGTTTGACTTGAACGCCCCTCATGGTAAAGGACGGTCTTAGCCATATTGTCTTGTCCTCTAGACGTGACATATTCCTCTGAGCCGTTCCTCTATATTTAAACTGCACACCACTGTCATTTGCAGACAAGCGGGTTCCTTGTTTGTTCTTAATGTCATGATTACTCTGGTTCTATTAGGTTCTAAACAACCCCGGTTTTAAATGATTTGTTGTTTTTTCTTCTCCTGGTTCATGTTTGCCTTGCATAAAGGAGTCTATATTATACAGTTTATACGCTTTTATTAAACAGCGCCGGGAACCGCTCAACCCATCTCTCCTCATCACCTGCTGTCACTGCTACCCACTCAGTGCTCTTTTACACTCTCTCTCTCTTCCTCATTCCACCACCCTCCTTCTCTCTCTCTCTCTCTCTCTCTCTCGTTCTCATTTCCCTCCTGCTGCTCATTTTGAAATCAATGAATTTCAGAACTTCATTTCCTCGCATTTCCCATTTGCCTACAGCGTCGTTCTGGGTTGACGATGTTCTCAGTCTCTCGATCTCGCTCTCTCCTCCTCTCTCTCGTAACATCGCCTGGGTCATTGCTACGTCTCGCCCGTAGCACAACACTGACCTTGATGTACCGCTCTTATCCAGAACTGTCTGAAACACTCCAAAACACAGCGAGTTTGATGTTTAACACACACCTCAACACATCTGAGCTAGTCTTAAAATATACTCTCTTCCTTGTTCTGCAAAAAAGGAAGAAATCTTCATTTGTCTGGTTTCGATGTTTTGAAAGTCAGACATGAGCGGTTCAACACCGATTCATCTCCAGTGTGTAGAATTTATAGATTAACCTCGGGTCAAAGCAAAAGCAATATTTCCGTAAGATACAGTAGTACTGTAGATCAGCAGGAACCTAAGCTGGGGTGAAAGTTTTTCTAAAATGACTCACATTATTTTTTCAAAATTTGGTTTACTGGATTTACTGGTTAAGCATGGCAGGATTTTGACATACGGACCATGAAATCTGCACTTGTATATGAACCTTCTTTATATATATATATATTTTTTTTAATAGATCCTCCCTTTCTTTCGTTCTCAAATAATACCCCACTTTTATTAATACACAAATGATCAGCCTGGACTGTTGTGTCCAAAAAGCTTGAAAAATCTGTGACTGCAGTAGAAACGCTACCGTTTTTTAAATTTTTTTATTGTTCTCTCATTTTTAAATATCAGCAAGAACATGCGTAAAAAGTACAATCGTAGAAATATTCAATCGGTTTCAAAGTTTCTTAGTTAAAGTTTTATCCCCCCTCTTTATATCAGTGTGTACTTGCACTTGAATGGACTATAGTCTGTCCATTGCTTCAGTGGAAGAAATAAAGCTCATGGGAACTCTGACCTTCAGCACAATATCACATATTTGTTTACCATACAATAGTGAGCTAGAAACATTGCAGAATATTAAGTTTGGTTGTTCATATTTGATACACTCAAAATCACTTTTCTTTTATTACAAAATGCTTTCTGTTCATTTACAGCGGCGAACAAAAAAACAATCTTTGTGGCCTCATACTTTTGGACGCCACTGTATATTGCAGAATCATATTTTAATATTAGAAAGCGAGTGCTATTGTGCAAAATATTAAACCAGATATTTTCCTTCGTCAACACATGTCCTTCTGAGACTAGCAGAACTAACTAACCGTGACTGGCGGAGCTTGCAACTGAGAGTTGGCAACCGACAAGTTAGTGCAATTAACGTGTGAAAGAAATTAGAAATTCTTACGGGTACTAATGTATGTACTGTAGCCAAAAGGTGAGGAGAATGTAGTGGATGGTCCTGAGAAACTTACCAGATTTACTTTATATTTCCACTTATTCCGCTTAACAATAACTGCTTACTTTCTGGAATTGAATCCCAACAGCGTTAAAAAAAAAAAAAAAAAAACTAGTGCACTTTGTATGGTGTTCAATCCCACTCAGTTTCACATTCCAAGTAACCATGATCTGTGGCTAGAGAGGGGTTTGAGATTCAGCCTTGGATTAGAAGCTAGCTAGCTTTGTCGCTCACGTTAGCCGTGAACTAAATGGTTCAGGGGCAGTTTGGAACGACCTAGGTTGGACAAAGCTATAGTTAAGATGATGTAATGTTTCAGACGCACTTTCTTGCTGAAACTCTTTGCATGCCAGCTTTTTTACGTGGGTTTTGGCAGGCAGCTTGTTTCCCTTCTTTACAGTTTGGCAGACCATACTGAACTACTTTCACCAGTGCAGGTGACCTACAGTTAGTGTAGTAATTAATGACTGTTAGAACACCTGTGATTGGAGTGATACACATAGTTAAACATCACAATGCTGCCACCACATGTGGAATGCCTCTGGTCCGATCAGATTACTCTGTTGGAAATGTTGTACTGTATAATTACCATTAGATTTTAGGTAATGATTGTACATAATGATTATTGTATAATTAGCTACCTGTGAAATACTTGTACAGTGTAGAAAAATGGAAATTTCCAAATTTCTGTGTTTTCCTGATCTGAAACATGCATACCTGAAAGTACAGTTATGAAGTCATTTTGGTTGACTATCCTTTGTCAGAAGATGCTCACTCCCCATCTGGTGAGACATATTTGTTGGAGTGCACTAATACCTCCTCTGGAAATTGGTGGTTTTAGATTATGATCCATATGGTGGCAGTTTGTCAATAAATATTTTTACAGACAATAAAACTCTTGATGAATAATTATTAGATATAAACATTAGCATGCAGTGAGGCACGGTCAGGTCCGCATCCTGAAAGTGTGAATAAACCGCTGGCATGAAAAAAGTGTTGAGGTATACCAACGATATCAAATATCAATATCATCATCATTGCCTTGTACTGTTTATATCGACCATGTTGGCTTTATGGACTTTTGTCCATTTAAATTGTGAGCCTTCCATCAGCCAGCTGCTACAGAACCCTGGATTTATCTGACCCTGGACCTTTATTCAGTTTAGCAATGATGCCCCTGTGCTCACTAGAGGTGCGGAGTGTGTGTCTGAAAATACTTTACCCCATGCAGCCTTTTAGGGTTTGCGAACATTAGTGTGTTACAGTATCTAGGCAACACTGTGACGTATGCTGCCTTTAAAGCCTGTCTCTGTTTCCTTTCCCGGTAGACACTGAAGCATTGCCTTATGACTCATGAAATAACCGCCTTCTGTTTTAGACACAGACGCTATTTTTTTTTTTTTTTGTTCTTTGAAAAACGACACACACTTTGACTCAGGCAAGTCTAATAACTGGGAGGTCGCTGTATTCCGCACAGCGATGTTGAATTCAGATGTAATTTGCCGGATTGTCGTCCATCTGTTTGCTTGCCCCTTGCGACCCACGAGCTGTTTTTGCCACAGGGTCACTGAACGCTGCAAACTCCTTCTCACCGGACCCTAGTTCAACCCCCGTTTAGCTAACTATAGATTTGTGTTGCGAGTGTGAGAAGTGTGTAGGAGAGAATCACATTCTGACATTCGAACTAGCCAAATGGGACTTAAAAAATAGACTTAAACATCATTAAGCTCAATTAGACCCATAACAACATGTTTTACAGACCTGAGTTAAATGAGCACATTAAATGAGCAGACTGCCCAGCCACTTTTGAATGCCACTTTCAAAACAACAAACTACTTGCTACCACTTAAGTGGTGCAAAGAAAAAGCTCTTCATGGGAGCATTTCGCACAATGCAATGTCATTAGAACTACAAGTTGCAATCTGTGTGGCAAAAAAAAATGGCACTGCATTTTAAGGACTGATACTCTACAAAATGGACATGGATCTTTTTTTTTTTCCATTTTGAGGCTAGTGGTCCAAGGGCTTCTTAAGACTGTGAATACTATTAAAAACCTATTATGCCAAAATGCACATTTTATTTGAACATTTTTGGACATTCGGTTGGATCGCCTGTGTGTGTATACGGACAAAAAGAGTGTGAATAAAACGTTTCCCTGCTTTTTGTGATTTTTCCATTTTTGCATTGATTCAATTAAATGTTCTCCCTATTGTGACCTCATAGAAGAAGAGCCCCTCCGCCACCATGTTCCCTAGCTCTGTGGTTATCTGGTGGGGTGTTGTTTTTTTTTGTTTGTTTTTTTTTTGCAAAGGAGTGAAATAAGGGAAGTGTGAGATATAAAGGGGGTAAAAAGCATTATCTGAGCGTTATTTCAACTGGAGTCCTATGTTAATTTGTTAAACAAATGTTCCAGGTCAAAACTTGATTGCCTCTGCCAATAGGTTTATGATATTTTCTCATATATGCAACAGATATAAAAATATCTTTGATATAAATCATACTTTATTGTGTGCAATTCATGTATTAGCACACTGACTCCAAAATAGATGTTTTTAGGGCCCAAGCACTGAGTGCGCAGGGCCCTATTGTTTTCGTTAGGATAATTAGGGCCCAAGCACTGAGTGCGCAGGGCCCTATTGTTTTCGTT
>QMIH01001008.1:9053-19699 GCA_003987875.1 Clarias batrachus
TCCATGCAATAAGTCCGGGTAGGTCCAGAGGGCAGGAGGGGTCTGGATCACTGGCAGCTCAGAAATACAATGTGACAGAGAGAGAGAGAGAGAGAGAGAGAGAGAGAGAGAGAGAGAGAGAGAGAGAGCTGTTAGGTGAATGTGTGTTTTGTGAGAAGTGGATAGTAAGGAGTTACGTTTACTCCGTTACATTTACTTGAGTAAACTTTTTTGGAAAAAATTCACTTCTGTGAGTCGTTTTACTGCACCATACTTTTTACTTTTACTTGAGTAGATTTGTGAAAAAGAAGAAACGCTACTCTCATTCCACTACATTCAGCTAAAACTGTTTATTCGACACATGCAGTCGGTGGATCTACTGCTGTTTCACCAATCAGATGAAGCAACAAAAATCACATGACTCCGTTTGACCAATCGGCTTGCAAAAGAACAACTTCATACTGCGGTGTCTTCTCTATCTGCCAAAACAGACATTCATATATATAATTATTATAATCTATAAAAAACGAAAATACTAAAAGAATACTTTTTCCCCAATTTTCTCCCTATTTTAGTCATGTCCAATTCCTCCCTGTCACAAGGGTGCACCCACATTTAGATACTACTATCTTAACTCGGAGGACAGCGTTATCCGCTCCTTATGCTTGCGTGAGCTCACAGACGCCCCTGATTGGCTGTAGAGCCGTGATTAATGTGGAAGCACTAAGTACCTCTCATCCCTCCCCTCAGAGAGAACTCAGCCAATCAGCTCTCTCTAGAACTCCGGCCGCAAGAGATTACAGCACCACCCGGGAATCAAGCTCGCGATCTCCAGATGATAGGGCGAGCGCTTTACCACTGCGCAACTTAGAAGTACAGCTACTCTTTTTTGGCTAATCTACACACCTCTGGTTTTGTGTAATCGGAAGGCTATCCCATAACTTTGGGTCTTTGTAAGAAAAAACTCTGTCCCCGCTGTAGTTTTCATAATACGCTGTACTGACAAGCAGCCTGCATCCTCCAATTGAAGTAGGCGTGGCAGATCGTAAGACACTAGCAGTTCACTCAGGAATTGTGGCACGAGAACATTTAGTGCTTTATAAATCAATAGAAGTATATTAAACTCTATATGTTACTTATTTAGTACTATAACTGTCTAAATGTTGTTAATCAGAGGTAGGACACATGCACACATTATAAACTAATCTGATCATTGTGATTTGCAGATCTGACCTACAAGAAGCTCATCAGTAGGACTGTCGGTGTAGGAGTAGATTTGAACATCAGCTGTGAATACACAGAATTCCTCAGCAGAAATCCCAAGTTTCTGTGCAAGATGGGACTACATGATTTATTTTGTCCTCATAAAACAACTGTTAATAAAAGGAGACCTCATGTTCCTATAGGGAAATTCTCCCTGTCTGATGACAGAGTAAAAAAAATGTTGACTGTGAGTATTAGAAATGTAACTGAGCGAGACTCTGGTGAATACTGGTGTGGAGCTGAAGCAGCCTGGGAATCTGATGATGGATACAAGTTTTATTTCACACAGATCAACCTGACAGTTACTGGTGAGTTTGTCGAGACACAGAGACACACTGCATTAAATAATGTTGACGTTACACCGGCTTTGTATGAATCAGTGCACATCCTAACCATGACAGTTTGATATTATTGGACAGTTAGTGAATATAACAATAATGTCAGGAGAAATAGAGCAGATTTATTTATCACATTGTTACCACATGGATTTGAAGGGATTATTATGTTAATCTAATGAGTTCTGTCCTTTCGGTCTGAATGTTGCGATGAACAGATTTATATTAGGCTCTCGGTTTCTGTGCATGTGTGTATTTTTGCTTCAGTAAAAACACTTCCTGTGAGATACAGTAGCAGAAGTATTACCACCAGCACATCAATAATTCCTGAACTTCCTCTAGATGTCTGTACAGCAGTGTTTGAAAATATTGAGGTTCTCTCACTTAACGTCATTTAAATAAACTTTCACTGCTTTAGAGCCGAGTGCCCCAGTTACCAGCTCAAAGTCAACACAACCGTCTTCACCTTCATCATCATCATCATCATTACCACCTCCACCACCATCATCATCATCATCACCACCATCATTATCATCATCACCACTACTTCTTATCAATAACCACAATTCATCCTATACTCCAGGTCCTCCTCCAACAGGTGATTCTGCTCAGATGCTCATCACACCCATGATCTAATCTCCATGATTTTCATGAATCCGATCTCTTCAGAATGAAGCATGTAGTCTGTCTGTCTGTTTCTGTTCCAGGATTTCCAGCTTCCACTGTGATCACTGTGTCTGTAATACTGCTGCTGCTTCTGATTGGAATCATATTCCTTACATTGACTCTACAAAAGAGATGCAAGATGCAAGGTATTAATACACACCGAGCATGCTTACATGTATAACACATCCATTTTGGTTGAGTAGGTCATGATCAGTAGCATTGGTGCCTCACAACGCCCACTCATTCAGTCTTGAGCTTGGGTGGTTTGTGTCGAGTAAGTTGATGAGTGTGGACTGTGAGAGAGAAAGAGAGACTGGAACCAGAGTATGGAACTAGGTGTGTACAATCCGCATTGTGGTGAAATGTGAGATAGAGAAGCTATGTTCTGATTGGCTAGTGGTTACCTGCCCAATATATTCAGCAATGTTAATTATGACTGGAAGGGCAAAAACGCTCAGTTCAACTACATTACCCATCAGTCTTTGCACCTTCCTGGAGCCAAAAAGCAGTTTATATCAAGGGCAATATAATATGAATATTACATAGTATTTGTTTGTAAATAAGGAGCATATACATTTTATCAATAAATAATTGTTGCAAGGAGTGTTCAAGTCAAACCAAAACTTTTGATTTGTCAGAATAAAAGAATACAGTTATGAGAGTAAGTACTCCCTTTCATTTTCCATATAATCCCTGCTACAATAATGCTCTTATTCCAGCGTTTCACTGGTAGCATTTGGATACCATCGAGTACTCTTTAGTACTCTAGACCCATTTGAAATGCTGGTCTCCCAGGAACTCCTATAATGGCCCAAACAGGTGAAAATGTCTTGCAGCGAGGTTAGGATTATATGGGTGACATGGCAGTAACTCTCATTCAAGTTCCTGTAATGTGTAATTGGTGTTGGTGAATGATTGTGTATACAGTTCCCACTGACAGATGTGTTTCTTCTGATGTGTCTTCTTCTTTTCCAATGGTTCCAATCAGTTTTGCAATTAAACTAGCTATTAAAATTGATGTACTTTGTGAAAATTCAGTGGTCATCATGCAATTAAAAACCACAATTAACAATAACGTATTCTTCTATCAGCAGGTACAGCCTTTTCTGGCAGTAGTTCTGTCCAAGACTCAGGAAACAACCAAGGGGTAAATGTCTTCATCAATGTTTCTGTGTTCAGAACCAAAACTATTATCTTTTTTTTTGGGGGGGGGGGGGTGGACACCTGAAACATTTATACTTTTTTTTTGTTCCTGTTCCTCTTTGCTCTCAGGTTCCTCTCGATGCCTGTGAATATGAGGAGATTAAAGACACCAGCGAACTTTCTGCCATCGCTGATGGAACTTCTACAATTTACTCTACTGTACAACTACCCATAGTCCCCTCTGACCCTTCTGAACCTCTTTATGACAACATGTTGCACACAATCCCTCCTGATCAGGACATCTACTCCACAGCTCAGTCACCCACTGCTGAGGAATCGACTTATACAACAGTGAGTTTTCACTCGAAAACCACCAGCTCTAATGATGCAATGCCACAGATTGTCTTTAAGAGTGAAACCTGTGACTATGCTTTAGTCAGTCGTGTTACTTAACCTAGATAGGGTTTTATCATTATGGCTCGAAGCATGCAGTGCTGCAACTTTGTTAATTTCTTCCTTTTTTTGTACCAGAATTGACTAATATTGACAAACGCTTCCTCTGAGAGACATGTGAAACCACCAAACTATCTGGTTTCAAACTACTGCATCACAGCATATTATTATTGTTATTATTATTATTATTATTATTATTAACACACTCAGAGGAAAACACTATTTGCCACCCTCAGCATACATAATATCACAGACTCATGATTGACACTGTCACTATGATTGAAAAAGAAAAAAGAGCATGCCTGTCTTTAAAACATAATCATGATGTAACGTTCAACTATGCCTTGTTTTTAGCTAACATACAGTAGCATTATTGTAGTATTTATTAGTATTAAAGCAGGCATTCATTTGTGGTGAAATTCATTCATGGGTTGTTGTGTTAGTGTTCGCTTAAACGTTGTCATTGTGTTTGTTCTAAATACCATTCAGGACTGGTTAAGTCTATTGTAGCAGTTCTGTTGCTAATCACTAGGCCTGTGTTTGTGCTGATAGTGTGAGATTGCCAATAAAAGTAATTTAGTGATGTCTGATTAAGCTTTTTTATTAATTACATTGATGGTCGAAAGATAAAATTGGTATTTGAACACAACCTAAAATGTATGGATTTACATATGAGAACTTTATGCACGAACGCCGAAAAGCTATTAAATAAGAGTTGAACAAATGACAAACACACTTGATTTTGTACGATAAATTACTACATTACTTTTTAAGTGACTCTGTGGTTTTAACAGCCATGGCCAATTTTCCTCCACCACCCGGGTGCGAGACAGCGTGGATCCCGATGTCCTGTCTTCATTGTACATTTACATTTCCGGCATCATGTATAGTATGGTGGACATCCTTATTCAGAGCGACCTACATTTTATCTCATTACTATTGAGGAGTTGAGGGTTAAGGGCCTTGCTCAAGGTCTGAATAGTGGCAACTTTATGATGCTGGGGTTTATATCTGTGACCTTCTGGTCAGTCTGTAGCCTAATACCTTGGTCAGAGGTTAAGAAATCACAAGACAGTGTGTAAAGGCTGCAGGAAAAAGGAGGAATGAAAGACAGAGGTGAGAGAGAGGGAGAAAGAGAGATGCTGGAATGACAGGTATGATCCCTGTTTTTCTCCCTAAACCTGCTTTGTGAGTGAAGCCCCGCCCCTAGACACCTGAAAGGTGCCAGTGTCTCACCCTAACCCACCGCACACACAGTTTCTCAGAGTCTGAAATTTAAATCTGCTTCAATTTCTAGATTCTTATTTTTTGGTGTTTAGTGCATTAGCTCATTATTTAAACAGAAAATGAGTAGGGGTCGTTTATGGACGGAGGAGCAGTTTAACTGCCCCGTTTGCCTCGACTTGCCCCGGGACCCTGTGACTATCCCGTGCGGTCACAGTTACTGTATGGAGTGCATCTCAGGCTACTGGAACTCCGAGGAGAGAAAGAGCGGGTCGTGCAGCTGCCCCGAGTGCCGCCAGTCCTTCGCCCCTCGGCCCGCGCTGTGCCGGAACACCATGCTGGCGGAGGCCGTGGAGCAGCTCCGCCAGGGCAGCCTCAGCACGACGGCGCGCGAGTCCATCCGCAACGCGCGCCGCGCCGCCGCCTCCGCGTCCGAGCGCGGCGCGCGCGACCGCGATGCCGGCGCGAGACCGCTGCCTGCCTCGCGCGTGCCCTGCGACCGGTGCGTGGAGCCGAGGGCGGCGGCGAAGACCTGCCTCACGTGCATGGCGTCGTTCTGCGAGAGCCACCTGAAGCCGCACGACACGCAGCCCAAGCTGAAGGGCCACGAGCTCATCGCGCCCACCGGAGACCTGACGCAGAAGATCTGCCCCGAGCACAAGTACCTGCACGAGTTCTACTGCCGCTCGTGCCAGACCTACGTCTGCTGGCTGTGCACGAGCAACCAGCACAAGGAGCACGAGACCGTCTCCACGCAAACGGAGCGCGTGGAGAAACAGGTGCGTGTTTAAAGTTACCTCACCGTGGAGTCGACTCTTTCAACCGAGTCAGTTAAGGGAATCATATAGGTCGACTCTCATATCTCATTAATCACACAAAGTGCAACCATGATCAGTGTGCATCTAGTAAATAAACCCCTTTATAGACTGTGTGTGTGTTTCAAAAAAAATTATGATTAAAAAAGCAAGGGTTTAATAAATTTAATAGAAGCCTATTAATGCAAAAATGCTCTATTTAGCACCTTTCTGATTTCAATACATTTTAAAACATATTCATGTTGTTCAATAAATATTATTATTTGATTAAAAGAAAGGTAGAGAAAGATTTTCAAAACGAATTAGAGGGCCGAGTAGGTGGCACGGTGGCGGAGTGGTTAGCACTCACCTTGCACCTCCAGTGTCCAGGTTTGATTCCCGTCTCGGGGTCTGGATACAGGATAAAGCAGTATAGATGATGAGTGAGTAGATAGCCTGGTTGTAATAAAAACTGGCACTGGGTTGAATGGAGCCGAAAGAGCCGGTGCTTTGCGTTGAGCTGAGTCAATTGATGAGACTCAGCTGCCGTTTCCATCATCATTAATCCTACAGATGAAATTGAGTTTGATTGACACATGGACCTCACTAGATAATTAACAAGCCATTCATAAAGATAAATCTGTGAACGTATTTATCAGTCATTTCATCAAGCCATTCAGAAAAGATAAATCTGTGATCGTATTTATCAGTCATTTCATCAAGCTTCAAATTATTAAAATGAGATTTAACAGGTATTTTTTTTGTGTGTGTGCATTATGATGTGGCTACCATTGAAAACTAAGGCCCAGTTCATGCACCAAACTCTCAGACCTGTTTATATTATTCCTGTTATTAATTGTTAAATAACAACACATTCCTTTATCACTTTTAGTGCATGAAGCAGTCCAGCCTGTGTGAGTCCTTAGTAGAGAAACAGAAATTTAATACCATGAGCAGATTTATTCATATAAATGTACAATTTGGAGTTGCACTACTTCCAGAAGTGTTATTAAAATTAGTCAAGACCTCCCATATCAATACCAATTAGTATTGCAGAGCGTTGTGCTTTAAAGCATGCTAACATGAATTGTAGCAGGATTTTACTGCTTCCTGTTGTTAAATAGTAGTGTGGCCTAGTGGGGTCTGTGTCATGAGTGTTAAAGCGTCTTAGGAAGTGTGTTAGTATTATTAAAGAGGTTTAGTGAATACTATATTTAATATCAAGTATATAATATTTTACATTGACTTGATGCTTAATATTAATGCTTATCATTTAGAATAACACACCCCTGCCTTTTCCTCCACCACAGAAAACCCTGTTGTCAGTTCAGACAGAAAATCTACAGAAGCTGCAGGAGAGAGAGAGCGAACTCAAAGACATGAAGAAAGTCCTGGAGACCCTCAAGGTGACCACGGTCAAGAACACATACTTTCACCTTTTCAAACGCAGATGAAACAGCCTGTGAATTCCTTAAACATACCTAATGCTATTCCTGCACATCCACCCTGACCTAATGTTAGAGCAATCACACAAGTTAAACAGGTCCGAGTCTGTGTGCTTACGTCAAACCCTGAATGGCAGAGTTGATCTAAGCTCAGTATTGTGTGTGTATGTGTGTGAGTTCACTTCATCACATCTCTTGGTGGGTAATCATGCAGGAAGCTGCTTTTTAAAAATAACTCCACCTTTGCAATAAAAAAAAAAGAAATGGGCTGTTGGTTTCTGAGGTTATGGTTAGGTTTCGATTTAGGTAAAGCACAGTGTTGATATGCTGCGTTAATAATTATGTCAGTGTACGCACCTCAGAAATATAGTAATATAATAATAAGTAATATATGTTTATGTGTGTGTGTGTGTGTGTGTGTGTGTGTGTTGTGTGTAGTCCTCTTCCGACATGGTGAACGAGGACACAGATACGGAGCTGTGTGAGCTTCAGCACTCCTTGCAGCGCATGGCAGATCTGATCCAGCAGGTGATGAGCTCCAGTGGGCAGGAGAAAATCAATGAGGCACAACAGCTGGTGGACAAACTGTCGACGGAGATCAGTCAGATGAGAAAGAAAGACTCTGATTTAAAGGAACTGGTGACTTGTCAGGACAATATCTACTTTCTGAGGGTACACACACACAAACACAAACCTGGAGCCAAATAAAAACCATCTCTCAACAAATCTAGTGAACTGCTTAGTTCAGTTCAGCTTGGATCACTATTGATAACGTGTCAAACTTCATAGCATGCAGTCTTTGGTTGAAAGAGGGAAGAAGAGAATATCAAAAAAAAAATTAAGTCTATGTAATACAATATTTAAGGAAAGCTTTTTTGATTGTTGAACATTGACAGCCAAAAGTGTGAATATAGTATGGAAGGCCAAAGTGGTCAAATAGTGTCAGGCATACATTGAACACATACTGAATGCTTTAAGAGATTTGCCCTGGATGTGTATCTTTCCTGCTTGATTTTTTTCCTTCTGCCTTCACCAGACGTATCATTGTCTTTGCTCTCCGGAGCTGACTGAGCTCGGCAGTTTTACTGTTAATCCTGACGCCTCGTTTGATCCTGTGCGAAACATTGTTTTGGATCTCAGGGAGAAAGTGGAGAACATGTGCAACCAAGAGCTGGACAAAATTAATAAGACAGGTCAGGAACACAACTACTGTACACACAGGCACGCAGATTCACCCACAGCTCACACCCTGCAAGCATCTACGTTCGAACTATTTTCCTTAACAATACACTAACCACTTCCTCTAGTGGTAAAATAAGCATGCCAAAGATATATTACAGAAGCATGAGTGCAGATGTACATTCTTGAATTACAATCCAGAGGCAAAGTTGTAATGTTGCAAAGTTAAAACATCCTCAGGCAACATAAGGAAGAAATTTTTAAGGATCCATACTCAGAATTATAGAGTCCATCTAGTGACAATGGGGAGAAAATATTCTGTAATCACAACTTATTAAGATGTGGTAACAAGATACTATGTTGTGGCAATAATGTACTAAGGCATGGGAATGAGATACCATGTTGTGGCCACGACTTTCTAAAGCACAGGAATGAGATACTATGCTGTGGCTAAAACGTACTAAGGCATGGGAATGAGATACCATGTTGTGGCCACGACTTTCTAAAGCACAGGAATGAGATACTATGCTGTGGCTAAAACGTACTAAGGCATGGGAATGAGATACCATGTTGTGGCCACGACTTTCTAAAGCACAGGAATGAGATACTATGCTGTGGCTAAAACGTACTAAGGCATGGGAATGAGATACTATGTTATGAACACAAATCACTAAGACGGGGGAAGCAAAATAATATAAAGCATGGCTATCAGATAATACAGTATGTTGTGGCCATTACTAATTAATCATTACTAAGTAATGAGATCATTGAGGCCACAGATGTGACACCACATCTACAATTTCCAAAACCTGATGTAACTGTAAGGCCTGGGCATGAAATGTTTTTGTTTTTGGGACAACCAAATATTTCCTGTATGGATAAAAATATGGATCTAGAGCATGAGCATTTGATCTACGGATCAAAACATCTTACTGTAGTTGTCCAAAACTCTTTATGCTCATGAGCCCCTCTAGAGCTGTGCCTTCATCTAAAGAAATGTTGTGATTAATAAATTCAGTCACACTGAGCTCTGGTTATGAATCATATTATTTATTAATCATTATGGCCAGTAAGGTAATATTTTAGGTTGGAGTAATGTTCCTAGAGCACTCAAGCACTCCAGTTTTCTGGACGTTCTGGAAATGTTCGCTATTAACTGGGACTGCTTTTTTAGGACATTGTATGTATGTTACACTAAGCTGATCTTAACGATCTCATATCAGGCTTTGGTATGTTAAAAAAACTTCACAATAGAGTTTTTGGTGTCATTTTATTGCAGACGCTTTATTTTTTAACCACCCAGGCCTACAGTATATGCAAACCCTAATGCCACTTGTTTTCTTACAGTGTTCAACACAGCGCCGTTCACAGTGATTGACCGACAGGGTGGACAGAGTGGACAGAAGTCAGGCATATTAAAATGTGAGTAAAGTCCAATACAGGCAGACAGACAGACAGACAAGGGGCAAAGTCATACGGGACTTTTGATTGTACAGAATAACCCAACTCAGAGTAAAAACTCCTTGTATTTCTTTATATAATCCCCTCCTACACTAAAGCAATGATTACTGTTAATGTTGACCTACAGTTACTATTTAAATGTAAATCAATAAACATGTTGTTTCTGTGTGTCTGTCAGTGTTTTCAGGAATAGGTGGCAAAACATCAAGCAGTAGTCGCACACAAGGTATCTTACGTGTTACTAGTATAAGTAAAATTATCTGATATTATTTGTTTATGTATTTTCAGACTTTGATCACTAATCGTGTGTGTGTGTGTGTGTGTGTGTGTGTGTGTGTGTGTGTGTGTGTGTGTGTGTATGTCAGGTCCCCCTTCACTTCCTTCTGTGAGTGCTCGAGGCCCAGGTAACATATCAGAGCTGTTGAGTCACCATTTTGACCCGGTGAAAAATCTCTAAAATTGACTGTCTGTGTCTGATACTGACCAGCTAGTGTATCTCTAAGAGAGAGAGAGAGAGAGAGCACACCTTGGGTATTATAAATGCTTGTGTCAATTCATAATTTTAATTCCTCAACATTAGGGCAAGGGTGTACTGTCTGGGATGAACTTCTCCTCACGAGTTTTTCAGTTAGCATTGTCCTAATAAATGGTATATAGAATGAGAGATTATATTATATTAGATTAGATTAGATTAGATTAGATTA